>CABEEJ010010875.1:0-12767 GCA_901482245.1 Timema douglasi | reverse complement strand
ACTTTTTATTACTTCTATAATTAAATTAATTCAATACACTTTTAAAGCTGGACTTCCAAATAGCCAGGAATATGCGACACCATAGTATTTTTTTTATCCTCGTCGGCAATATGTCACATCCGTATTATGCTAAGGACGGCTTAAATCAAATACGACTTAGTGGAATTAATGTTCCTGCTTGACTGGAAGGTTTGGTCGGGAACATTATCGATAATATTCTCAATAGCCATCTAGGATGGGGCATGATGGGAAGCAGATGATTTATTGCGTCACCACACATGGTAGCCAACCTACATGGAAATACATTACAATGTGGTTTCTGAAAACACTATACAAGCTAATAGCCATTTTAAATCTAAGTGTAGTTAGTCTTGGCAAAATGTAAACAACATGGATGATAACTACATATTTAAATATATTAAAAATTTCATTCGTTTTTGTACAGTATTATCTGTAAATCGGAATTGTATATCCTTTAATGTAAATGTTTCTTCAGTCAAGTGTGATATAATACTTCAATATTTTTAAACAATAACACTTTCATTCTCAGAGACTTGGTCCTTGTCAGTGCTTACGTTTATGTCCATACAGTATAATATAGAAATCACTGGAAAAGAGAAACCTCACTTTCCACCAAAGAGCACAATATTCAATTTCATTCTCAAAGAACTGAATTAAAAAGTATATAATAACATGCATATTTGATTATAGCTTAGAAATGATTGGTTTTATAAAAATATAATTCAAATAAAAGATTTTTATCTTTAATAGTACTGTAATCTAACAACGATAAGTTATTTCCTATTTCAAATAGTTGCAGGGAAAATATGATGAAAATTGGAAAACTTTCTTATTTAAAGTTCCCCCAAAGTCATTTTTATGAGAAAATAATAATGCCAGCTTTTTTTATAATAATAAACAGTGTTTAGATATAAAATTTATTAAAAATTGCTAGTCTTAAGAAAAGTGATTTTTTCCCTTTAGTAAGCTTTCCTTAAATTTAATTTAGTTCCCAAAACTTTTCCGGGGGACTTTACGAAAACCCCAAATACCAAGTTTTAGCCCAATCTGTAAAAGAGTTTCGGCTCTACAGACAGACCGACGGCATTGCAAAAACAACTTTTTCTGGTTTCAGGGCGTCATGAAACGTCGATATTTATCAAAATCTCAAGTTCAATTTTTAATTGACGATCACAATAATTTTTCTTCAAGATATCGATAGAAAGTAAAGTTTAAAATAAATCCCAAAGCAATTATGGCATTAGTTGTATTAAAATAAAATTATATGTAAAACAAAACAATACTTAGCACACTTATGTATAGCAATAAACTAATTATAAAAAAACTATTGAATACCATAGACAACACAATCTTTTGCCGGTCAATATTTAAGTAATGCGGAATAATATACACTGTCACAGAAGCTTAATGGAAAAATAAAAACATCGCATTTCTCCAAGGTGCACACTTGAAATAAAAAAATACCCTGTTACGCTGTTATAGAACCATTATTAGTTCAATAAACTTATTATATATATATATTCTACACACTTCATTTCCGGCCTTTCCTTTGGCATCCTCTGTTTTTTCATCCTCATTACATGACCATACCATCTCAGTCTTGCTTCCTCTACTATCTCATGTACTCCCTGTACTCCCACTTGCTCCCGGATAACTTCATTCCTAATCTTGTTTCTCCTCGTGACAGCTAAATTGATCTTCACAAACTTCATCTCCATAACCTCAATTTCCCTAGTTTTTCTTATATTCAATATCCATGTTTCTACTTTATTTGTGACAATGGGTACAAAGTAGTGAAAGTAAGCCTTGTACAATAATTACACTTCAAGGGAACTTCCATTCTTCGCAGCAGGTCTCTTACGCACTTATAGAACACCCCTCCCACCCATCCTCTTCTCATTAAATCCTTTCTACTTCCTCCTTTATGCTCAATCCAACTTCCAAGATATTTTACGTTCTGTACTTTTCTCAACTCTACTCCATCAAACCCTATAGCTTTATTAGGCTTTTACAAAACTTCTATTCTTCCATAAAAAAATATTTGAAATGTTAATTTGATTTAATTTTCACATTTAATTGTCATTATATAAACAATTGATTATTTTGAATTAATACAATACTATAACTACTGTTATTGATTTGGAGTATTTGATATCCATACAAGGATTTTATTAATTATAGCTTTTATATTATTAATTTGAATATTGGTCTCTGAGTTTTTATTAAAGTGTCGATTACATGTATATTATGGAAATTTCGGTTAGACCCACTTACGGAGAAGGACATGCGTCGGGGGCACCATTATTTCTAAGTGTTCGTTTTATAGATTCAATACCTGCTCTGCAAACCTTTGAATCATGCTCTAAAGTGACAGGTTTCATGTTAGTTTATTGTGGATGTGGAGCTTTTCAGCCCGCTGGTTTCATAATGTCTTCAATGAAAGATAATATAAGCGTAGCATGTACAAAATTCTTTTTAAAACGGTAATGCATGGAAATTTGACGTTTATTTAGTTAATTTAAGCCAGGGGTCTTTAAACTGACGAAAATACATTTGATTTGATTAAAATAGTTTCTTTTATGTTAAAAAAAAAATGAAAATATTAAGTTTATTGACTACGTTTGGTTTAGTCCTATTAAATTCTCCTGCTAATGATTCGTTTGAAAATACTTTGAAAAATGATGGAGATTGTGGTTGCAGCAAGACAAATAGAAAACAAGAAAATTATGATTCATTGGAAAAATTAACTTCTGGAAAAAACCCAAGTAAAAGTGAAAAGTATTCTAAAGCTGCAAATGCTTTTAGTGAATATCAAAGAAGGAATGAGATGGTTTATATAAGGGGAGGTGAATTTAATATGGGGACAAATGAACCAGTTTTTGTTGCTGACGGTGAAGGACCAGCAAGGAAGGTGACACTTGACGATTTTTATTTAGATGTTTATGAGGTAAGCAACTCGGAATTTGAAATTTTTGTTAATAGTACCGGAATTAAGACTGAAGCAGAATTGTTTGGTGATTCTTTTGTTTTCGAATCTTTACTGAGTAAGGAGACAAAGTCAGGAATCACCCAGGCGGTGGCCGCAGCTCCATGGTGGTTGCCTGTCAAGGAATGTGATTGGCGACGGCCTGCTGGACCTGACTCTAGTGTGAAAGGTCAGCGGATATATTTAATAATACAATCCAAATTACCTTGGTCAAACTTAACCAGGTAAGATTATAAATTAAATGATCTAACTTTTAATGTTACTAAACTTATTCGGGTGTAGTACACTTTATCTTTCCCATGCTTGACCTTTTAGTTCTTAAAATTTCTAAGACATTGAGGTCAGCCATAAATTTTTTTAAACATAACACAGAGAATCGATTTGAACAAAATAAAAAAAAAGCAAAGTTTTGTCAAAAATTAAATATGGAGAACTAAGTTGCACTCATCTAGGCCCTTTTAGAATGATTTAGGCACATTACCGATACACTAAATCACAAAACGAATTTACCATCTTTTCGAAGATGTTAAAACAGTCATAACGATCGCAATTAACTTAAATCTGTATTAAATTTATTATTATTATTATTAGCACCGCGTCTTACTACCTGTTCGGGTTATACGCACTTACGCTAATGTGTAATGGTAGGGTGATTGNGACCTACAGTTTAACGTGGAATCCGAACCACGGTGGAGGCCTGGCATTCCCCACATTCACAAGATGTCTTGCCAGAGGTGAAGGAAGGGTTTGGTAATAAGATAAATCTGTGCCGGGACCGAGCATTGAACCTTGGCCGCCAGCACAGTGTATTAAATTTAAATTTAATTTCAAGCAATTTGACTTTATTTAGGTGATCACAATTATCCATAGCGACCAAATTATAGAAGAAGACATGTTAAACCTCTTAAACATAATATTTATGACTTCATGTGTTATGTAATAAATCAAATTTATAATTATATAGATAAAATAAACTATTCACAGTAATAGGCCTAGCTAAACATCCAATAATGTCATAGCTATCCAGTTTAGTGCACAAAATCGTGGATGTAACGCAGGGCATGACATCCGTCTGGTGGGCGTGATCACGAGAAAGTTACATGTCATCATCCATGTTCATGTTTTAAAAGTGAATTGTGTGATGTGTTGTTGAATTTTGTTAGCATGTAGTATTTTTATTAAAAGGAAAAAATGTCTAAATCTTGGTGGCATTTGTTTCTACATACTTATATGTGTGTAATAAAGTGAATAAAATACCTAAACGTTGTACTGTAACAACGAAAAACAGCCTGAACTGAGACAGATAGAGCATATACCTACTACGCCCACTTCACACCACTCAAAGTAAACCTCGTATTAATGCAACATGTTTAAGCCTACTACGCCCACTTCACAGCACTCACAGTAAACCTCGTATTAATGCAACATGTTCAGGCCTACTACGCCCACTTCACAGCACTCACAGTAAATCTCATATTAATGCAACATGTTTAGGCCTACTACGCCCACTTCACGGCACTCATAATAAACCTCGTTTTAATGCAACAACATGTTTAGACCTACTACGCCCACTTCACGGCACTCATAGTAAACCTCGTATTAATGCAACATGTTTAGGGCTACTTCGCCCACTTCACGGCACTCACAGTAAACCTTGTATTAATGTAACAACATGTTTAGGGCTACTTCGCCCACTTCACAGCACTCACAGTACACCTCGTATTAATGTAACAACATGTTTAGGCCTACTACGCCCACTTCACAGCACTCACAATTGTTTGTTAATTAAGTATGGACGCACACAAACATTGTATTCATACTTGAATGTTACACAGCGAACACCAAATAACACATGTGTGGAGCCAGCCTAACACGTGAGTGTGGATACACTGTATGTATATATGTAATTAGTGAAAGTAAGTTTTATGTCTAATGATTGATGCAGGTTCTATGGACCACCCTGTAGTCCATGTGTCGTGGAATGATGCAGTAGCGTATTGTGAATGGGCCGGCAAACGTCTTCCCACCGAAGCAGAGTGGGAGTTTGCCTGTCGAGATGGCCTCCAAGGACGGCTCTTTCCGTGGGGCAACAAGCTAAACCCCCGTGGGGAACACAGGTCTAGTAGTTGAACTATTATTATAAAACCTAGACCTGTTGGGGGTGGTACGAAGACCACGCTGACTGATACCAAACAAACTGTACATGGTGCCTCCATCATGACTCTCTCAATCTGAACAGGCCACCCTGTCGGCCAATTAAAACCTTTGAAGTTCATTGGCTTTTTGGGGGCAGGAGAAATAAAATAGTTAAAGCTGTTTTAAAAAAAATGACTCCTCACTAAACTACTATTAAATATATTTTCTAATATAATCAAAATAAAATTATTTATATTGTAAAAAACTTACAGGATATCGATTAAACAAAATTGTTGGAGCTATTTTAAATATATAACTTCATTAAAATATAATAATTGATGAGTAAACTACCCCTAAACAAATTCCCACTCTCCTCCAAAACAAGTACAAGCAGACCGCTTTCTTTTGGTGGATTAGGGGCCGGAGCACCGATGAAAGTTGGACAACCTTTGCTCTGCTTGCAGCATTAGGGCCACCATAAACATATATAACTAACAATATAACACTCTTGTGACTGCTTCAAAACCTAGAAAACACTACTGTACAATAATAAATATATATAGGTATAGTTTCATAGCACCGTACTCAATGAACACCATCTATCCAAACACTGAGGGCTGTATGTAAGAACACCACTAGGTGGACCCTCAGCGAAGGAGTGATCCAAACCATGTATCTCCCCATGAAGCACATTTAACCTGACCCTTTCCCCCCCCTTAGCTCGTGTTACATCAAGAGTGAATCTCATTGGGTCATAGGAAAGCTCTAAACGAGCAACTCACATTTAATACAACTCAAACCCGCTTCAGTGGCTGCATGGTATAAGATGCTACTCTCACAATAGACTTGACCAACCAAGACGAGGATATTGGGGTTTGAATCCCAATTGGGTGTACATTGGCTGGTTTTACCTGAATGGATTCTCACTCTCTCTCCACACAAATGCGGGTACACTTTCTCTAAATTCAACCTTATTAATCCCTAACAAATTACTGTAATTATTACATAGGTCTATAACTGGGATCTTTGTTAAAAATATACATTCTAACCATCTGTTGTTGGGGAAGTTCGTCATGAGCCATCACAGTGAGGACCCCTTCCTTTACCCTAAAAAATACAATATTACACCAGGGGGGTCTTCAACCCACGGCCCGCAGTAACATTTGTTGCTGCCTGCTGACTCAAAAGAAAAAATAACAAATACCGATATATATTTTACATAATCAACTAATAAAATAAATAATTTACATTTTTATTCACATATTATTTAACAAAGGACTTTGTTTAGTGTGCGAGTGCGCCATCAGAGCTCAGTCTCCATCCTGAGTGCGCTAAGAACACACATTCGTTAACTTAACATGGGGGCAGCAACAGGATCCAAAACCACGATTAATCCCTAAGCTTGGCGGTTGTTCCGTGGATTTGATGCCGTCACACAACATCTACCTAAGCTTGGCGGTTGTTCCGTGGATTTGATGCCGTGACACAACATCTTACCTAAGCTTGGCGGTTGTTCCGTGGATTTGATGTCGTGACACAACATCTACCTAAGCTTGGCGGTTGTTCCGTGGATTTGATGTTGTGACACAACATCTACCTAAACATGGAGGTCTCGTTTGGTGATTAAAACAGTTGTTAACACGCCTTAGGGTCAGGTTGTATTTGTTTGGAACTGAGAGTGTTAGGTATAGAGTATTGAAGAAACATAGGAATTAAAACTGTCAAACTTGTTTCATAATATTTATTAATTCTATCTTTGTTTGTGTGAGATGCGCTGGGGAGCTCGGGAACATTTACACGGCTGACAGCGTTGTGTAAATCAAACAAAGACACATTATGGAAGGGAAAACATCAACACCAACCATGGTGGCACCAACTCCTGCTCCAGCTCCTTGCTGAAGATTGGCCAAATGGTCATGCCATTTCGTCGAGGGTCGAACTTGAACTCACAGTTAGAAGACAAGTAGACAAGGAGACCAAGCGACAGCCTTGGACCCAGACAAAACACTGGAACGTGTAATAACACCGAGCAGAAGAAGTGAGAAGCCATCAGGCAGTTGTTTGGGGTCTAATAGAGAGTGCACATCTACTACACCACCTGCAGGTGCAAAGTTTAACATCACACAAACTACACCTCCTGCAGGTGCAGAGATTGACCAAGTTTAACATCACACAGTTGTCAGCAGGGTTCACGACAAAGTAATGGCTTGGCAGGAAATAAAGCATGTCACAACTGTGGTCAGTGCAATAATTCCCCTCTCTGCCCTGCTCACCACACAACATGTCACCAATAATTCCCACCTCTGCCCTGCTCACCACACAACATGTCACCAATAATTCCCACCTCTGCCCTGCTCACCACACAACACATCACCACTGCGAGAAGCAAGGCCATTGGGCCCAAGTTTGTGAATCATCACTGAAGCAAAGCACGCTCCAAGCAATAAAAACAAAACAAAGCTCCACACCAACTCTGGCTCTAAAGGACTTTCCAAGGCATTCAGCTACCCAGGACGAAGTACAACATTCTTTTACTTGGACACGATTGACGGCAGTGGCACCAAGTCATGGCGCTCAGTTGTATGAGTCAACAGGACATAATTTCAAAATTGACTCGGGATCTGACGTGACGGTGGTAGGGGTCGGTATCTGCGGCATACTTCATGATATACCACTACAGACAACCCCGCGCTCTTCGAGGAGCAGGGGGTGCTGCGCTCAATGCATCGGGAATATTCCAAACAGAGTGGCACGGGCGCCTTAGCTAGAGGAGGTCTGCACACAAGGCACTCTTCTCAGGCTTGGCTAAGATGACAGAGCACTATGAATTACAGCTTCAAAAAGAAGGTTGTCCACTTACTGTCTCAATCCCCTATCGGGGCACAAAAGGCCCTTCACACACACGAAGCACAAGGGACCATGACTAGAAAAGAAGAACCCACACCGCGGTGGTCCCTAGAGAGCATCACCAACTACCATCCGTAGACGAGACATGGGCTCGTTTACTGGCGCTCATACATTCTCCACATTGGATGCCAGAGCGGGATATTTCTAAGTACCCCTCACTGAAGCTGGCTGGCAATTAACAACTTCTATCACACCGTTTGGTCTGTTCTACTTGAACCATCTCCTGACATCCCAACACTTCCAATAAAGAATGTCAACAACCCTTTAAAATTTGTCCTGGATGATACACTTGTATATGTAGCAACACAAGGAGAGCACGGTGTTCACCTCACAGCAGTTCTGGGGGAGAGATTTCTAGGTCGCACGGGGCCCTGGCCCTGTCCCCGGCACAGATAGCTGTAATTGTGGAGCCATCAGAGCCATCCAGTAAGTCTGTGAGTTCTTAGGGGTGGCAAATTTGCACCCAATCTTTCTGACAAAACAAAGTTCCTTAGAGAACTTGTTCGCACCGACACAAAGTTCCACTGGAGTTGAGTCCACTCATCAGCAGTCAACGAAGCAAAGTGGTTGCTCACATCCCCTCACGTCGATCTGTCCTGGAACAGCCGACTAACCACTGATGTTTCTTTATTTGGCTCTTGTTGGACAAGGTGAGATGACAAGTCTGGCGCCCAGAGCCCTGTCTGTTACAGAAACTTGTTGTGCACAAATAGAGAACGAGGCCCTTGCTGCAACATTGGCATTGGTTAGTAGCCAATCTCAGAGCTTATCCAAAGACTTTGTTTGAGACTCCTATAGTTTGATCACCAGGACGGTATCTTCAGGCAGCTGATGTGCTCTCCAGAGCCCCAGTGGGGTCAAATGACTCAGATGGCCACAGGCTGGGAACAGTTGATGATGATGATGATGATGTGGTACACCCAGTGGTGGCAGAACCTTATTTGTGTAAGGAGGAGGGCGGGATATTAGAAAAAGTAAAAAAAAAAGTATTCCAAGTCAAAGGGGGATCCAGGCCAGGGACTCTACCTGTACCTGAGAAAATGTTTGAAAATTGAATTGCCTTAGAAGCCTAATTAGAGATTTCTCATCTGGAAACGTTTTAAAAATTAAGACTCCTCTCCAAGATGTTTGAAGGGGTCCTGAGTCCAGATACCCCTGAGAGCTATTTAGAGCGTTACTCACCTTTAAACTATTCCTGACATACAGTCAGCACCTCACTACTATTTATTCTTTAGTCACAACCAGAGATGGGCTCTAGAATTCTCGAATCCTTAAGGATGTTTGAGATCAAGGATTCAAGAAAATCAAATTCAAGACAAAAATCCTTTAAAAAAATAATTCATTCAATTGTTTAAGTGAAATTTATTTTATAGCTCTAATTAACGTTTAACTGAATGTATGAATGTTATAATAAATTAATTATAAGAAAGAATGTTAACATTTAGCTACTATTTGTATTTTATATAATTCTATTTTATTTATATTTCATATTATGTCCATCATTTTCCCTAAGATTCAAATTCAGATTCTGGATTTGAAGGTGGATTGGAGATTTCAATTCGTAAGCTAGTGGATTGACCCAAATGTAACACCAGAGTGTGATTGGCTGTTTCCGCCAACTTGAGAGGTTTAATGTTTCAGAGTGAACATCTGGCAGGGCAAGTTCCCGGAAGAAGACACGGGAGAAGACGGATACATCGGGACAGCCCCGGTCACAGCATTCCCCAGGAGCACCTTCGGCCTTCACAACATGATAGGCAATGTTTGGGAGTGGACGTCTGATTGGTGGGAGACCGAGCACTCGACAGAATCGACCCACAACCCGGTAACTTAAAACACACTGTTAAATACCTACTGTTCAAACATGTCTTGACTCTTGATAGGTAGATAGATAGATAGATAGACAGACTTGTATTTATATTATTGTTTATGTATAAACGACTGACTGATGTGAGTAGGCCTGCTTGGAAGAGAAGATGATCCAAGGTTGAGACCAGGAGGGTGCCTGTATTTGGTAGTATATTGGTGAGCAAGCTCCCACCTACAAAGGAGAGACGGCTTGTATAACTCTAGTACTGTAGCATGAAGTGCTACTGTTTGTCAGGGACGGTGTGGTGTGGTTTGTATCAAAATAGTGATCGTTCGTTGTCTCAGTGTTCCTGTGGTGAGACAATGCATATTTATTGACATCTTCAGGATTTGGACATATTCTGAAACTATTTTATTAGAGTTCCTCAACAGGTTAAATAACAGTAGCACCCTCAGATTCACCGGAACATTTCACAACACCCTGCCATATTTTTGGACCTGGAATTAAACACCACCGACCATCAACAATACCTCCATTTACAAGGGTTTGCAAAGCTTAAACTTTTGAGTTGGCTTCGAAACTAATATCCGCTTCGACTCCGCTTTGGAAAAAAATTGGCTTCAACAATTACGAATGTTCACCAATAAGAGTCATTGATTGCTATTCTGAGCTGTTATGTACATTAAATAATATTCATATGGAAAAAATCTGAAGTAATTGATTTGTAAGTTGTGATAATAACCATAGATGTTTTGAAAGATATGCTCTGTAAGTGAGGGAAATTTAAAAGATGATTTGGCTGTAATATTTTTATTATTATTATTATCGGTATATTGAAATTGTTAGTGACTGGTAAGTGGTTGCAGCTCAATGCACGTTCATCGTTCCCTCTAAGCGCTGACACTACATCCTTTCCCCAGAACTTGTAGCTGAAGGTAGCCATGTGAAATAAATTCCACATATCCCAACTTCCTTCCACCTGAGTCATGGCTCTTGACATATTGGAATGGTCACTTGTCAAATGTTAACTGTTTTTCTTTCAAACGCACTCGACTCTTCTTCAAGAAAATGTGTTGAGTTAAATGGGCCAAGTCTCTGACACTTATCAACTAGGATGATAGTTCATCAAATAATATATTATCTAGCACCGCATCTCACTACTCCTTCGGGCTAAACGCGTGTGTACTAACTATGCTAATGGTTTAAGGGATTAAGAAGGTTATATTTAGACAGGCTGTCCAATGACCTGGAAAACAGGGAAAAGTCAGGGAATTTGATCAAATTTCTGGAATTTTCACATATTCACTAACATTTTACACAACTTTCATTTACAATAGTCAAAATAACATTTTTCTTCCAGTTAACAGTCACTGCGAATATCTTTTAACACCATTGAGTATAACTTACTATTTTCAATTCTCAAAACCAAAATGTAATCTTTGCGTCATCTTTATACCCCTCTCTGCGCGTTTTTAGGCAAAGTTGTCATGTCTTTGCGCATATGAGGGAATTCGATTACACTATTGGAAGACGAAACTAAAAAATAATGTGTCTCCAAGAAATTTTAAACTGTACCAGTGTGCTCAACATGATCTAACTGAAATCTAACGTAGATCACACGTATATAGGTGTACTCAACATGATCTAACTGAAATCTAACTTAGATCACACGTGTATAGGCTACAATAGCCCATTACTTTAGACTCAAATTCTTTAACTCCGCCATCGAGTGAGGCAATTCCGGATTAAGTATGTGTCTAGAAATATAATTACATTATTTAATTTGTGATCCTAACAAAATAATGTTTGTAACATTTAGCTACTGGAAAACCTGGAAAAGTCAAGGAATTTTAAAATATAGTTTGGCTGGACACCCTGTTAGAGGAAGAGTACTCACATTTGTTGGAATGTTGGTATTCTTTTATGACGAGTTGCAGTTGTTTAATGTGGCCATATTTGTGGTAGCGCATGCGCAGCGTGTATCTTTACCAGACAATAGACAGTCGAGCCATGCCCGGTATTGTTTGGGGATGCACATTCGTGACCTCGTTGATTGTAACTTTATTGCGCTGACTAACGTTTGTTTTATTGTGTTATCTGTTTGTTTCGGTTCACTTGACCCACGGCGATCTTTCTGTAACAACATTTGCACGAAGGGAGAGTGGAAAACAATTTGGTAAATACGACCCTCGGTACTCCCGACAGCTTGGACCTCGATCGTTAGGCCTGCTCTGGCAGGGTGCGGTGCTTGCTGCCATTGCAAGGGTGGTCCCCAGGAGAATTAGTAAACAGAGAGCTGTAATCTTGAACATCAGTAGTGTGCAGTAGACTAGTGCCAATGATGGGGAGATCGAGGCTCCAATCTTGGGTGTATTGAGGGTGTTTTTACAAAATGGCTTTCTACACTCCCACCACACAAATGCAGGCACACCTCTTCTAAATATAGCCTTCTTATTCCCTAAAACCACTGGCATAATTAATACATAATCGTGTAACCCGGACGGATAGTAAGACGCTGTGATAAAAACAAATTTGTGAGAGTTTATGATGATCGTAGGAATTTTATTAAATTCCTCTAAGGAAAATTACTTTCAAAACCACATTTAAATGATTTAGTGGTGTTCACTTATAAGTTCTTAGCCTCATTTACAAACCAGTCATAATCCATGTCTTAGTTGTGTTCATTAACGTTAATACACATTTGTGTACATGCACAAGTTGTAAAATGATTATTGCCTTATTATGGAGGTGACCTGGCGGTCTAGAGGTAACGTGTCGGACTTCGGTGCTGAGGGTCCGGGGTTCAATCCTCGGTCCCGGCACAGATTTATCTGATCACCAAACCCTTCCTTCACCTCTAACAAGACATCTTGTGAATGTGGGGAATGCCAGGCCTCCACCGTGGTT
>CABEEJ010010874.1:0-12769 GCA_901482245.1 Timema douglasi | reverse complement strand
TGCTAGTAATGCAAAGTGTGAAGTGGCCATAGCTGACATTTCGGTCAAAACTCGTATAGAAGTTTTGACGTGTAAGAAACTAATTTAATGGAAACTGACCAAGTTTTGAATACGCATAAGCACCCAATGAGATACAAATACTTTTGAGTTTTGATCTTATTTTGGGCCACAATTTTGTAGTGAAAAATAATAGAATTTCATAGAATATATATAACTATTTTTATCATCCTCAGACGTGATAAACAAACTTGTCAAAGTTAGCACGCAATTATCGGTCTCACCCGCTTTAGTAGACAAATTATTTAAGGCGTCACTATCGTGTTAAACGGGCCTTATGATGACAGGGAGATTGGGGTTCGAATCCCTGTTGGGTCTACTGAAGCTGTCTTGTCCCTATATGTTGTCCCACTCATATTGAAGGAAAATGCGGGTTGATTATCTATAAAATGCTTCCTTCCTTATTCCTACTTTAACAGAGTATACTCGGTCTCTCTAGCATAAACTGGGAGGAACTTTGCTTAAATTATTTTTGTTAGGGGCTCTGTTTTGTTACTATTATCCTTGTCAAATTTCAAGCTTTGCTAGCCCTGGCACAAACTAAAAGTCGCAATGATTATTTGTAAACAAGTTTACAATAGTAGAAAATTACTTAAATAAAGAGTTAATGTCCTCCAATTGTAACAAAACTCAGTATACAAATGGTGTTTTCAGGAAAAATAAAAATCTATTTTTCTTTCTCAGGGGTAGGAACAACCATTTAAAGAAAAAACGCAAAAAAAACCTCAACGTATTTCATTCAACCTTAACCAATCTAGGCATTCTAGATAAACATTAAGCCTTTAGTAAATCATAATTATTTTAAAATTATAATATTGCAACTAAAAAACCACACGAACGACCTAAGTCTAACAGAAACAAATTTATTTCAAAAAATAGATTTGCTTTAAGTTTCAAAAAATACACATACAAAAATGGTCCCTTGCTCTAGATATTTTGAAAATATACATTTAAGAATTAATAAGATATGCTCTTTAGATCAGCACAGAAGATATAAAGGTTTAAATTGTGGTTATACCACACTCTTAAATAGTAGAAATTGGTTTATGATGTGAGAAACTATTCCAAATTATTCATTCAGTTGTATTTTTGATAAAAAAAAATACATTTGATCCTTATGATAATACTGATTTCCAGTAGTACAATGTCTCAATTTTATCCTAAAGCCTACAAGGTGAAATATTTCATTAGATTACCTAGAAGAAAGTAAATACAATATATTTGTATGAACTATTTAGAAAACAAGACAATATTAATTAAAATAACCCTCTCAGTTACAAATGTAACAACCCTTGCAAATTTATTTTCAAGGTCTTAATACCCCACCTGGAGTTATTCTAATGAACCCGGGTGTACTGAGGATGTTTTTTCCTAAATAGTTTCCCATTCTCCACTAACAATTCCATTAAATTCAGCCCTCCTCATCCTTCACCCGTTAGCATAAATAGTACATAAGCGTATAACCCGGATGAGTAGTAAGACGCGGTGCTAAAAAACAAAACAATTGTCATTGTTCCGTGATTGTAGAGATGTCTAATTTATAGGTCATTTTTACATACTTTAATTAATCTTTTGGTAAATTTTAAGTGGTTATGTTGAATATTAATAAGTTTTGTAAACGGACTGATCAAACATTTTATTATTCCTCATACAATTGTTGGAATGAGAAGACAATAAATATAAATTTCGAATGAATCTATACCTTCCCTACTTACATGGTTGGAAAAGCCATCTTCCTAGTGAGCCGCTGCTACTAAACTGAAATTGTGACATCAGTGGAAGCGGTATTTAGAGTTTGTAAATCAAGGTTAATTGTTTAGTAAAATGCAAGTGTAATTATTGTGGTTTTGCGTTGCAAACATTTTAGTTTCCGCTTGTCAAGTGGGTGTTTGATTTAGTCTCGTGCTAATTCATTTTTCATTGTCTTTTTGGTCATTTTTTTTTTGTAAATTTAAATTAATTTTTGGGCATTTTTAATGTGATTCTATAGATTATTTTTTAGGCTTTTTGGGTCATCAAAATCCGGGCCGTGCTAATTCTGAAAGTTTTTTCAAATAAGTGCGTTGAATACGGCGGTTGTTTAGTTTTTTATCAGTAATATATATCCAATTCACCCATTTGGGATTAGAAGTTCAAGCTCAGTTAAGAACAGCCCAATGTGTTACGAGTTAAACGCCTTAAACTATTTGACCATCAATGTAGACTACCCTTGTAACTAAATACTTGTTTTAATAACACAATGGAGTGGAGGCAAAGTTCCAAAGGAAATGTACCAGTATCTGCTTGGAGAGAGGGTGATAAATATTTACAAATAAAATTGTCCATAATGCGCTGGGATTTGAACCTTGATCTCTTCGTAACCGAAAATATAGTCAAATTAAGTCTAAGATTATAGGCCACGTGACGTCCGGTGTGGGAATTCTACAATTAGGTATAATAATTTTTTTATCAATTACCTATAATAAAAGGCCCTAATGTCCTCAGTGTGTCGATGGGCCTCTAAACACCAATAATAATAATACCTATAATAAGCCTCAATGCCAAAACAAAGTAATGACAATATATTGTGTTCAAAAATAATATTTTAACTTAGCTTATTTTTTAAATATTCTAAAGTAGTATTTTAACTTAACTTCTCTTTAAATGTTCTAGAATAATTTTACGCCGCTTCTTTCGCGGTGCACTTAAAAGAAGTTGGCTTTTGTTTCCCATTCTTTCAATACAAAGTAATTTAATTTCACGTTTGTGATGTTCTTGTGGATAGCTCAAACATGTGCTAAGACATGGTGCATAAAAGAACGTTATTAATTTAAATAAATACTCGTACTTCGAAAAAACACTTTACAGTAATGATAACATTTTAAATTTAAAATGTACCGGTGGTTCAGATCGAACGCCAACCACACTCAGGCAGAGATATTGATTCCTATGTTTGATTTAAAACATTTGAAACACATTTTTTAAGATTCAAAATGTAGGAAGAAATCATTTCTCTCTTCTTCTCTTTGAAAACTATCGTGGCAACGCTGTAGATGAAAGACCATGGACAATTGACAGCCGGTACACATAGTTCCTTGTTTCACAACAAACAGCGTTACACTACGGCTACCAAACTGTTTAAAATTTTGATTCTTAAAACAATGTTTTAAAGCTCAGTATTAAAATAATAAATTATAAAAAATAACTAAAACCAGGAGAAAAATATTATTTAGCCTTGTGATTTCTTATTTTTCTAACATTAATACTTACATCCATACTAATCTAATTAAAGTAATTATTCATTTTAAAAACTAATAGAACAATAAACAAAAATTCTAACCTAAGAAATTTGAAATAAAAATAGTTCTGCTTTATATAGTAAAATTCAATTTTGAATATATCACTTAATTAAGTCATTATAAGCAAAATATTGCGAGGCTAAAAATGTGATAGTTTTCATTGTACAGTTTAATTAGTATGATTAGCAAATGTTTAACAGAGTCTTCTTTCTAGATAATAATAATACCTTTTCATTGGTGAAAACCTATTTCAAATCCATGGAACGGTTTTGTCACAATATTTTATTTAGTTTTACCATGTTTTAATGGGTAAACAAGTGTTGACCGGCTTCTTAAGGTGTCTTCCAGTTGCATGAAATGGGCCATGATCTTATATTTTGTCTTTTATTGAATAACATTTTTCGTACAGTGATTGAATCTCTGTTGTTTGGTCTTTTATTGAATAACATTTTTCGTACAGTGATTGAATCTCTGTAGTAATGTTGACACCTATGAAAAGACTAGAATGTATTTCCTAAGGGTATAATCTTATTTTTTGTAGGAATTTGGAGAAAGGCTTATTGGCTGTCGGTTCGTGACAGTGTACATTTACGTAACGGCTCCATGCCTTTGATTTAATTGGTTTAGAGAATTATTGTGAGAAGGATATTAGATTATTATTATTTGGTTCATATTCATGTCTCAGGACAGTCAGTTATAAAACAACACCCTGCTGGTTTTTCCCAATCAGATTGAATCAAGGTCATTTTTCTTGCTCATATGTACATAAAATTATCTTTTAAACATTTTACTTTGTAATATGAAATTGTTTTTGATGTAAAAGATTTATTAGGCTATATTTACTATAAGAAACCATGGTCAGAGTTTCGTCTTTCTGTTCACCCTATTGGCTCATAAAGCATTCCTATCTAATAAATAAATCTGTTTAAACTGTATCGAGCGAGCATAAATAGGATGAGTGGTAAATTATGTCTAAGAACTTTAAGAAACATTGAAGGTCTACAGGCTCATTATTTACTCAGGTCATGTTGCCTAAAATATCTCCTAATAAACAATGTAGTTAGTTATCTATTAATCATTTGTACCAGAATGTTATCTATAGGCATTTATCTTTGACACTAGGCTGTGACAGTAAGGTGGAGGTGCAATGGGTAAGAATGTATTCTTGTTGAGTGTATTAATGATAAACATTTTTACAATATCATCACCAAGAAAAGTGTCTAGGATCCAACCATGTTTCTGGTGATAATAAATTTGTATATTATCTATTGCAACCCTCTTAATACTATTCTAGACTACTTACTCTATGGTATGTAATGGATTAGGAATTATGCTGCTCAGATTTAAAAAAATTTTATGATCATTTAGGAAAACCCACTCTCAATTCACCTGGTCGATATTCAAATACTGACCTCCTCATACTTGATTTGTAATTTAAAAAAAACAACTTGTGACATCACTGTCTGATATAAATTATTTAATTTTTTGGTCTGTAGTTAACAACCCAGTGCCCAACTAAGTTTTATGTGATTTAATAAAATTGTTTTTACTAAAACTGGAATTATCTTTAGTAGCTTAGGTTCTAGCTATTTTGGAATCAAGCCTACCACACATTACCTATGAAAATATATCTTATTAATATAGGCCTAACTAAGAAGATGTCAAATCAAATAACACCAGGTTTTATAAAGTTTGATAATTGTGAATAGGCCAATAAAATTAAATTAAAATTCACTAAAATCCCAAGAGAAATGTTTAAATATATTATTGACAATATCTTTTGCATTGGCTTATGTTCTTTGCATTAACGTATAAAGTTTACGCATGATCATTTGTGGTATAATAAATGGTTTTCTACAAAAAAAAATGTTTATTTAATCGATAGTTACTTACACTATGGCAATAGGAACTTGAAAGTTCATTGTCGCACTTAAAAAGAGTACACAGGTCCATTCTAATATTATACTCTCATATGCGCCTCAGTCTTCCCATTAGATTTTAACAAAGTTTTAGATTCTACCATTCCTGATGCATTTTAATCTGCAAAATTTGATTACCAGTACACTAACCATGTCTTGTGATGAGTACAGTGTATGCAATTTATCATTATTTAGCCTCTTCCATTCCCCAATATCTTCTTAAGCAGTTTCTAAGTTTTACATTCCTTGACAGCAGACGAGATATTAATAAATTTCTGAATGAGTAATATCATACAACCTGCTTCAGTGGCGGCGTGGTCTAAAGCTTTACTCACACAGTAAATCAGATTGCCAATAATGGGGAGATTAAGGGTTAAAACTCAGTCAAGTGTAATGAGGGTGGGTGGTTTTCCATAAATAGTTTTCCACTCTCCCTCCGTGCATATGTGGGTATATTTTTAATCCTTGTCTCCATAATCCCTACAAGCATGAGCATAACTAGTACATAAGTGTATAGCTCGAACTGGTAGTAAGACACAATGCTAAAAAAGAGCATGCATTTGATCCATATTATTCAAAATTTATATTAATTCCATTATAGTGCCTACTAAACAAAATTTTAATTTGTTTACTCATGTAAGGTTAAATTAGCCGGAAAAGAACCGTAATAAGCACTAATTAATGCAAGCTAAAATTACTTATTTCCCAACAAAATTGCAATTACAACAATTTAATTTATTTCTTTGTGAAGTTTACTTCCACTTCTTAGCTGTGATCGATTCATGTGAAAGGTTACTTCAATGTATTATTTTGCCTAAAACATTTTCAAGAACAAGATAAAATAACAATAGTTATTCATTTGCAAGAGTTGTGTTTGCTACAAAAAAAAAAAGGGTAAAATTTGACCATTTTAGCTGGTTTTTGCTGTTTTATGAAACGTTAAATTTAGTTTGGGAGACAATATGGCTGGCCGGTATCCTGTTTCTCAGGTATACTAAGTCAATTTGATGTATTGTATTAAAACTATATAGAGATAAAGTATATATATTATACTTTTTATAGTAGTAATTGATTTGTTGTATTATTTTGTTCATACAAATAATCATAAAATATTGATATTTTGGTTAGAAAAAAGGAAAAGAAAGTTCATATACGAATTTGAGTGTTTGTAGTTTGTACTATCCCCTTTATTTTGATCTAGGCTACCAATGAAAATTTTAAGGAATATCGGTAGCTATATTTATTTTGGAGCCAAAATCCTATTATTTGGTTATATTACCGTTTCTTCAAGCTCTTCAATGTTTTTCTAGTCTGTTAGCAACAAAAATGGGTTTTTTAAATCACAGATTTTGAAACAACATTAATTTGAACACTCACTCAACAGCTGTGAAAAGTAATTTTTCTAGATAACTGTTGAAATTGATTATGATCCATGAATGATTACAAGTTTACAACCATCTATCACAGACCAGGTTAACACAAAAGATCTGTTAAGTATAATTTGTTGTATGATTGTTTTGCATAGGGGCTGCTATCTAGAATGTTTTCCTAGTACTTGTATATATTAAATGAGCGGTCTCAGTGGCTCAATAAGTAATAGTTCACAATATTACTATTTGATATATATATATATATATATATATATATNATATATATATATATATATCAAATAATAAAATTATTACATATATATTTATATATATATATATACTAATTTTATTATTAAACTATTATATTTATTTAAAAAAAATTGAATTTAGGATAAAGTCTGTTTTATTTTGATAGTATTCAAAATTGTATTTTTTCGAACCAAACTTAGTGAAATATGTGTAACTAACAAAGTAAAATTCTAGAGATGTAATATTATCTTAAAAATTCATATCAAAATTTCTCTTCTACAAGTTGGGTAATAAAATGTTTTTAAAAACTTATTCCACCACTGTTAAACGATACCATTTAAAATTGTTCATGTCAATTTGGTTTGAACCATAGAATTTTAGAAATATGTTCCTAAATAATAAGTGTGCGAGAAATATTTAAAACAATACCTTTAGATTTAAAGTGGAAAATTTAAAAAATGTAGAAAAAATTAAACATGTCTAGGATTATTTTTATTAATAATATAAAACTAAACATATACAAATTTTTCCTGAAGACACACAAATATATTGAAAACACTGTAAACCCCCTCGCCCCCTAATAATCACACATAAATAACTATCGGGGGTAGTAAAATGAGAGTATTATTTTTACGCAGGTAATAAACAAATACAGCTCTATTAAAGAGTGAGACATATAAAGCATTAGGCAGTGAAATTGTAAATAGCAATTTGAAAAGAACAATTATATAATAGGCAACCGCGTTTTTGAACCGTAGTATGTGGCCAATGCCTAAGCGGCAGATAACCAACAACTTAAATATGCGGAGCACCTTCTCAGGCACTTAAAAGGTGACTCAAAATATATGATACCATCTACAGTTAAATTGACCTTCAAACAAATTCTTATTAGCCCCATCATAAAAATAATAATTGATATTCAAAACAAAGATCCGGGTACTAATAATAAATAAGGTAAATATGAGATAGATATCAAGTTGCTATTACCAGCGATTCCCAAATAGTCAAAACAATAACAATGAGGTCCCAAATAGCATACATCTCTTCAACCGTAATATGACATAATTGGAATAAACAAGGGTTATAATTTTGGAATTTATGCGTCAAATGGCTGTATAAATATTAAATATATGAAGCTCATATAAGAATATAAACATTCCATCTCGCGGCCCCACATTTAAGTAACATACCATAAACTTTCAATACATGCACCGATAATAAACTATCATCAAATGAATAACAAGTGATTATAATCTCTAAAATAGTTAAAATTGACAGAACTATAGTACGACGCTATCAGATTTATACCTGCCTCAAGTTAGCGGTACTCAAACATATAAATTCATCTGTAAGGTGTATAAAATAGATTTTAAGTTAAATATTACAAGAATCAAATGTCCTTCAAAATGATCACAATATAAAGACAGACATACGGTTTGGTCAAACCATCCAAAGATATCAAGCTTATTGTTGGCCTCAAGAGCGAATTTACTGAGATCATATTGAGTTAATAATTAATGAAATTAAATGTTACGAATCCAGAATCATAACTTTGAAAAGATATAACTTTATAGCCAAAGGGAATTTTGAATATTCAGAGGTTAACCAGTTCGCTCACTTTGTGATCAGAGTGCAATGTGTGTCTGCATTAAATAACCCTACTATTATATAGCTAACGACTATATCATGAGGTTTCGAGGTGCGGGAACCAAAGCAGGGGAGAGTGGTAAGGGGTAACATATTTCCAGAATATGCTCAAACACTCCACGCGCTTTCAAATACGCGCCAAATAACAGTTCTCCGAGTTTCCGAACATGGAACGTATCAAGTTCGCGGATATCGCTTGTCTTCTTTACTTGGACGCAGCACTGCTTTCGTGGCGGGGAGTGAACCTCAACCCTCGAGCTAGTACAACATTGGCAGTGCCGTGGTGTGTTTGTGGAGTCGTGGTCTTGCAGAGATGGGTCAACTGGGGCCGGAATGGTGAGCCAAACAACCTCTTAACTTTTATGTGCTGTAACGGTGTTACAACACAAACAAAAGTACAGTTTATGGTAATTAATATTCTAGTTCAATACATCAGGTACTAATATCTATTACAGGTATGCATTTTTCGTAAACATAACATAATTAAAACATGTTTGTTCAATGAATCAAGTAATATAGGAACTGTGAACATTAGATCCAGGGTTGACCTTAGCAGATGTGGCCCTCTCAGTTATCTTCCTCACCACCCCCAACCAAAATAAATAAATTAATAACTTAATTTTTGTTCATTGTTATTACATTAGTTTTTATTTATAGACAAGTTTTTAGTCGTGTAAGGTATCTAAAAATGCCCTAAAAGGTAAATACATGTAATAATGCTATAAGCAATTTTTTTAAAACTACCAGCCCTTCGTTCAATTTTTCCCCCAACGAACTTAATTTGAATAACAGTACAAAAACAACTGTGCCAAGTTTGAATTAAATCAGTTAATGTGTTCATGAAACATATACACCACAGTTAGACAGAAAATAGTGAATCGGTGAAGTTAAAATGCAGTGGCGTATTCTCTGGGTATGATAGTCCTGCGCCACATACCCATAATTACATGAACTGGTTTCTTAATTCTATGCTGTCTGTGCAAACTGTGTAAATAGTAATGTTTGGATTGTGAATTAATATACACGTATAATGTATCTATATATTATTTATTTTTAAACTAATATTTGCCTATAATCCAAGAATATTGTGTTTTAAGTAATTATTCCTCCAAAATAATCTACCTACCCAGCTTATGAAGCTTGGAACCTGCTACTTAAAAACAGCATGCAAAACTAGGAAAGTTCTAATGGCCTCTTGACCAATGTATATGGGGTTGCAACACTCCACCTTTCCCCTCGCCCACAAACAATGACCAATTAACTATGGTGTTTAAAACCCAGGGCCTGATGAATACTTGAGCCCGTATCACACGGCACTATCTCATACTGATGGGGGGTCAAGGTCTCGTCCTGCCTCCCTTATGCGCTCCAGGTGTAAACCTCGAGTTTGAGCATAATCCCCGACACTAGTCCCACACCCTCCAGGGAATCCTTCACCTACATATAACTAAACTCGGGACAGACGAACCGGTGCTATTTGCTGTAGCGGGAAACCTAGCGGTGACAACAAGCTACAGCAAGGTGTAAAGCGGAACCGGCTGCGGAGCAATACCTCGCAGTCGAAGTCTGTCCTCCAGGACATGACAACCACACGACAAGCCCACCACCACAGCACAGAGAAGGGTATCTTAGCCCTTCCACACTGGCCACTAGCCTGCCCTTTTCACGGTTGTGTGAAATGGCCGCCCCCGACCACGCAAAAACAAAATCAAACGACTCCAACATGTCCTACACTTAAACCGACGTCTCAGACATGGAGGCTGACACAGATGGACAAGGTACTTTCATGATGGTGGACAAACTGGGACGCAAACGTAAATTCAGTCCACGCAAACATAAAAAAACAAATAAAACAGCACTGAATGTTACCAACAAGTTCGACGCCCTGAAAAGGGCCGAGAACCAAACATCAACGCAAGAAGACCAAGCCCAACAGACTAAGAACGACTTACCACAGACTGCTACCTCCGCTCCCAAGACAAGGTACCCGCTGATAGTCAGTCTCACTAGGAACCCAAAACTACAATAGAATCACAAAACTAGCTAAGGAAGTAGGAAGCGAGATTAAAATAACATATGTAGCAAACGGACTTAAAATATACACGACAGACAAACAAGAATTCGAACTGGTGCAGCACCTACTTAAAGACATGAAACAGGAATTTCACACCTTCACTTTACCTAAGGTCAAACCACTGAAGGTAGTCGTCAAGGGGCTCCCTCCCAATATGGCCACCGGAGACATCCAGCAGGAACTAAAGGGGCTAGGATTCCCCATCACTGACGTCAGACAGTTTTCCAGAAAGACACAAGCGGACAACACCACACAAACCGTAACACTACTACCAACCTTCCAAGTTACTCTAGCTAAGAACACAGAGACAGCCAACATTTACAAAATAGAATATTTGAACTACACAAGGATTAAAATTGTCCCGTACGTCCCACCCACCAACACCATAGCACAGTGCCATATATGTCAGCGGTTCGGACACACAAAAAATAATTGTCAAAACAGCACCAGATGCATTAAATGCACTAACCTACACGAAATAAAGGACTGCCCAAAAAAATAAAACACCACCCCAGCCAGTGCATAAGCTGTAGAGGTAACCACACGGATAATTACAGCAAGTGCCACGTCTACGTGGACTTACTCGAAAAGAGAAGGTCCACGCAAGAGAACACACACACTAGAAAACAAACACCAGCACACAGCTCTCCCCAGTTAAGGAATAGGCCCCAACAAGCATCCACAGAGGAGGCACGTGTCCTCCCACCCCCCACGCAGAAAAACACCACAGCTAACATCACTCACCGAAGCTACGCGGCAGCGGTACAAGGTCAGAGGGCCCGCACACAAACACCCAGACAAGAGACGACTTCAACACTATCAGACATTAAGGAAATAATAGGCCTATTAAAGGAATTAAACATTTTCAAAATTAAAGCCCACTTCAAACCCTACCTTGCCAGATTAGGTCAATGTAACAGTGCTACAGAAAAAAAAAGTTTATTCCTATAGAAGGTGTAACGGAATATTTTATGACCTAGGATGACTAACGGACCAAGGACGCTGACTAAAGACATATTACGGGTTTTTATATAGAACGTGAACGGAATACTCACGCAAGCAAAAGAATTAGAGGAACTCTTCAAAACCTACGGAATAGACATTGCTTTAATAAGCGAAACCCACTTAAACCCAAATAAAAATATACATTTATACGGGTACGATATATACAGGAGTGACCGACCCAAGGGTACGGGAGGGGGAACTGCAGTGTTCATTCAAAATAATATACCCCACTACCGTCACAATTACAATAACCTTCAAAACCTAGAAGCAGCACCAGTGCAAGTAAATACCAAGAGCGGGAGTATCTTATTCGCGGCCAAATATAAACCACCGACGAAGACTTTACTGGAACACGACTTTAACGCTATTATATACTCCGGCACAATCTTCTTAGCAGGGGAATTAAACAGTAAACACACAAACTGGAACTGCAGGTTAACTAACAGGGACGGTAGAACACTCAACAAACACGCGAACAGAAATGATTACATAGTAGTAGGGCCTGGCGAACCCACTTTTTACCACGCAAACCCACTACACAGACCCGATATAATATACGTGGTCTTGACCAACATGGGAGTGACGTCGGAGGAGCTAACAGTCCTAAAGGAGCTGGACTCTGACCACAACCCTGTGCTGTTCGAGATCACCATAAACACAGACATAGAAATAAAAGGCCTAAAACGACTTATATCCACGAGCGACTGGGAGGGTTTCAAAATATCTCTCAACAACACACTAACAGAGTTCGTTGACATTACAACAACAGAGGAAGCAGACGCAACCCTGGAAATATTTACCAACACAGTACAGGAGGCCTACAAAACCAACACAACCTTTAAGACAATAAAACACGACCAAAGACCCCAGCATCCGGACTTTGACTTTCTGATTGCTCAGAAAAAAGAGGCGAGGAGAGATTGGCAGAGGTACAGGACCCCACACCATAGGTCAGCATACAATAGACTAAGGGCACGAGTAAGGCTTAAGGTAAAATAAATTAAAAGAAACGATGGAACATCTACGTCACAGACGCCGCACTAGATTCCAGTAAGACCTGGAAAATCACAAAACAATTAAAATCAATAAAAACAGAACAGTCCCAGCTATACACGGCGAGAACGGCATGGCCTACACAAGCTCGGAGAAAGCGGAAGCCATAGCCGTGAC
>CABEEJ010010873.1:2468-12769 GCA_901482245.1 Timema douglasi | reverse complement strand
TGTCAGAGGTGAAGGAAGGGTTTGGTAATCAGATAAATCTGTGCCGGGACCGAGGATTGAACCCCGGACCTCCAGCACAGAAGTCTTGACACCTTACCCCTAGACCGCCGGGTCACCCTCAGGTCGTTGTAGAAGGTCATCAGAGAGGTCAGACGGAAGATGAGGTGTGCGGTAAGGATGAGACATACCCGCTTCCGTTGTCGAATGGTATCTCTCGTGTAATAGATTGGATTGCCGATGATGAGATCGAGGTTCCGATCCCGGTCGGATGTATTGAGGGTGCGTTTACTTAAATTATTTTTAGCCCCACCTTCCCGTAAATGTTGGTACTCTTCCTCTTAATTCAACCTTACTCATCCTTAAACCCATAAGTGAAATTAGTACATGTGCTAACGGGTAGTAAGACGTGGAGATAAAAAAAAAGTAAAGGATTTTTTTATCGCCACGTCTTACTACCCGTTAGAGTTGTACGCACATGTACTTATTCCACAGATGGTTTTAGGGGAAGTGTATCCGCATTTGCGTGGAGGGAGAGTGGAAAACCCCTCAGTACACCCAACCAAGATTCAAACCTTGATCTCCCTGTCATCAGCCGGCTATTATTCTGCGAGAGTAGCGTGTTAGACCATGGAGGATGTGTTAAGCTTGACTGTTCCAAATAGTAATACAAAATGGTGTTTATCGTATGAAGAGCCCAGTAATCCTGTGGGTCACCCTGTATATCCAGATAAAATAACTGCACACCGCCAGTGCAGGGTTACCGCGATGCATTATTCATGCACTCAAGATAGGGCCGCGACAACCCCCTTGGTTTGATCTTCGTGTTGAGTCAAATCTGCACCCCGTCCTCTAGTTAAGGAGGGTTGCTCGGGATCAATATTGGGCGAGGTTAGGGTCGCGCGCGGTGTGGTTCATTTTCTCAACAGAAGTGTTTCTGTGGTTCTTGAAGATATCCAGGACAATGATTCGTGTGTGGAAAATATAACAATAGTTCTAGAACAGGTAACAAGAGTTTGCGGCATTTCATCAGTCTGGGGAGGGGAGGTTTGCAAGGACAGTTTGGGGAAACTGTTCACCGCGTGCTTGAGGGGGAATGAAGCCAAACGCAACCGTTCACCGCGCGCTTGAGGGGGAATGAAGCCAAACGCAACCGTTCACCGCGCGCTTGAGGGGGAATGAAGCCAAACTGCAAGTGTTGACCGCGCGCTTGAGGGGGAATGAAGCCAAACGCAACCGTTCACCGCGTGCTTGAGGGGGAATGAAGCCAAACGCAACCGTTCACCGCGTGCTTGAGGGGGAATGAACCCAAACGCAACTGTTCATCCCCCTACAATCCCTTCAAACTATCCGCGGACTCCACACTGATGGGGTAGGGATGATGAAGATAGAATTTAGGAAATGTTCCAGCATCTGCGAGGAGGGATAGTGAGAAACCGTTCAGGAAATATCACTCGGTACACCGGACCGGGACTCGACCACCAACGAGAGTATAAACGCTATTGCCACTCTAGTCTTTTAAAGCTGTCGACTGTTAACGAATTGGTAAATTAGGGTAAAACTAATCAGTATATTATTTTTTGCCGCGACTTTACAACCCGCTGAGGATATCCCTATATTTAAGTCTACACTGGTTTGGTGGGGATGAGTAACTTCGAACTTGGACAAAGTGCGCCCGCATTTGCGTGAAGGGAAAGTGAGGAAATCTGCCCGAGTACGCGCAGAAAGGATTCTAACCCCGGACTAAATGAGCCAGGCGTTTGTACCGCTCGCCCACCGGATCGGGTACCATTGGCAATTAATGGGGTCGCTATCAAACGTTCTGATAATAGATTAGATAGTTTTTTCCCCTTATTTATTATTATTATTATTATTAGCACCGCGTCTTACTACCCGTTCGGGTTATACGCACTTACGCTAATGTGTAATGGTAGGGTGATTGTAAGATGAGATGGAGGAGCTACAGTTTAACGTGGAATCCGAACCACGGTGTAGACCTGGCATTCCTCACATTCACAAGATGTCTTGTCAGAGGTGAAGGAAGTGTTTGGTAATCAGATAAATCTGTGCGAACCCCGGACCCCTAGCACAGAAGTCTGACACCTTACCCCTAGGTCACCGACTCCGGAAGAAGCAGAACTATTTTTTACAGAAACACACGCACGCGTTTAATCCGGACGGGAAGAAAAGAAGACGAGGTGCTAAATATATTTATTTTTTACATAAGAAAAAAGGGGGTTGCGGACCACAGTTTAAGAACCCCTGTTTGAGGGCGAATTAATACACGAAGAGTAGTCACAAAACAAAAACACAACCAAAGTATGATTGTAAGAAAGGTAATCATTAGCTAAACACGTGACTAGCTTGGCTTGAAAAGATTCTCTCCCCCTCGACGATTGTTTTATTTAGTGGCGGGGATGAAGAAGTGATTGTTGGAAGCAACCCTTTCCCAGCCTCTTAACCCCCACCCCCACCCTCTAGTCTAGTACACACAAACAATCGGGGAGGGTGGGAATGCTTACTTAACCACTCTCCCCTTTACACAGCTTTTTACTCAAGAAGTACTCGAGACAAGTATGTCTATTTTTAAATAGGGGGAATCCTTCACCTCTGACAAGACATCTTGTGAATGTGTGGAATGCCAGGCCCCCACCGTGGTTCGGATTCCACGTTAAACTGTAGGTCCTCCATTTCATCTCACAATCACCCTACCATTACACATTAGCGTAAGTGCGTATAACCCGAACGGGTAGTAAGACGCGGTGATGATTATGATAATAATAATAATAAATCTTCCTGAGCTTAATAGACCAGGGTTGCTCCTATAACCTATGAATTAGATGTGAGGAGGGTTTTAAAAATGCACCCGCACTTTATGGAATGGTTAAACTACAGTGATTATCCCCCATTGCACCCCGGGAGAGGTTCGAACCTAGACCTCCCCGTCAGCTACAAATTGGTCGCTTGCGAGCCTGGCGTTCCTAAGCTTCACTACCACCAGTGCGTGTACCACTGGCATGCCTACTAATTAATTCTTTAAAACATAGTTTGTTATTTAAGAATAAACTTGGTAGAAAAAACCCAAATTTGCACATCCCCTTCCTCCCCCCCGCCCCTATGTGAAATGTCGCGTGTGGGAGGAAGTGTTTCTTAGCTCGATGTCTGCGCATGCGCGACTGAGAGACAGCTGCCTGGTAATGGACCACTTCCGGTTGCAGCCTCACCTATAGTGGGGTTTTGGTAGGAAGGACCTTTATATCTTAGTGTATTAAGTTATTCTATAGGTATTGATGTTATACATCATAAGTTACAGCTCAGCTAACTTGGCTTGACGTATGAACATGTTAAAGTAGATCTAGCAGTTTCAGTAACTGCCAAAAAGTTCCTTTCTTTCAGAATCTTGACTTTAGAGATGTGAACATTTCTAAGAGACATTATAAACTACCAAAAATTCGTCCTTTTCATCCTTTACCTACCTTCCTACCTTTATCTACCTTCCTACCCACCTTCCTACCTTCCTACCTTTACTTACCTTCCTACCTTCCTACCTTTAGTTACCTTCCTACCTTCCTACCTTTATCTACCTTCCTACCTTCACTCTAGTAGGCTACTAAAACATAAACTAGTATTGAGCTACGACGTGGTCGGATCCTATCAAACAGTTGAAGAGATGGCGATGATCCCTTGGACGAGAATAAACCACCTCCAAGAGAGCAGAGGGTCACAGAGTTGTCGATATAACTGCCCCGACCAACCACAATATTGATACAGTATCCTGAGCAGATTATAGGCCTACATTTGTTCCTCTCACAATAGACCACCTATAACGGGGAGATGGTTATACTCCGCCTGCACGCGAATGCGGGTATACTTAATATAAATTCAACCTTACTCATCCCTAACACACACTCGTAGTAAATACATGTGGTATCAACATACCATTGGGGTGACATATGTCCCGGTTGTGTTATTCTTAGCCTTGTGAGTTGTGGGGGTCGTGTTGGGAGGTCCTGATAAACACTATCAGTGTTGGTTGATCGATGTCCCGGCACATTCCTCGGCGGTCCGTTGTCCACAGCGTCCTTCTGTCTGGGTCCGTTGTCCACAGTCTCCTCCTGTCTGGGTCCGTTGTCCACAGCCTCCTCTTGTCTGGGCCCGTTGTCCACAGCCTCCTCTTGTCTGGGTCCGTTGTCCACAGCCTCCTCTTGTCTGGGCCCGTTGTCCACAGCCTCCTCCTGTCTGGGCCCGTTGTCCACAGCCTCCTCTTGTCTGGGTCCGTTGTCCACAGTCTCCTCCTGTCTGGGTCCGTTGTCTACAGCCTCCTCTTGCCTGGGTCCGTTGCTAGTTGAATATGTTTACCATAAAGTGTTGTAAATTATAATTAAGCTATAGCATTATTTCAATTGTATCATTATGTGTTATCTTAATGCAGTGGAGCCGACTGATGACGTTCTCAACGCACAACCGAGGCTAAACAGTCATTATAAGGCGGCATTAATTACCAAATTAATAATTATTTAGGACTATTAATTTATTTCTTCTTTTGTAAAAATGTTAGATGACTTAGAAAAGGGGGCCCGAAAATAAATCTTCATGTGATATATACAATGGGGGGAGGGGGGCCTAAGCTTAATCTGTTACGTCACCGAGTTAAAATGTACGTCCGCCATTTTGTTTCAAGATGGCCACTACAAAACCCTACTTCTTACCCACGTGTGATAGTAATTGACTAATTAATAAAATATAAAGTGTCATGGTTGGGGATGACTCCGTGGAGAGGAAATGGTGTATTTACTGGAGTTGCATCTGCCCCTCGCCTGATAGGCAACTCCCACGCAGGCGGCTTGTATCGAAGACAGTGGGAGAGATCGTCCCACGCAAGGATTTGTATTTCCGGTTCCGTTCACATCACGGCGGAAAGGGGAGGGGGGGGCGGGGTCGGTTACTATCTGGAACTATCGTAACCTCTTGGCTCGTCTTGGAAATAAGCATCTGACTTTCAAAGTTGACCCCGAGGGACTGGCCGGGGCCTTCTCCCCCACCACCGGCGGTCCTGTCTCTGACCTGTACTGTTCTATGAGTGTAATCTCTCGCATGTGCATTGTTCAACAGTATCTTAAATGCCGCGTACCAGGATGTAAATACACTAATATAAAACCCCTATTTAAAATTCCCCGTGATGAAACGCTCAGACAAAAATGGATTCGGTCCATTCAAAGAAACAGTTTGTCGGTGACCTGGCGGTCTAGAGGTAAGGTGTCAGACTTCTATGCTGGCGGCCGGGGTTCAATCCTCGGTCCCGGCACAGATTTATTTGATTACCAAACCCTTCCTTCACCTCTGACAAGACATCTTGTGAATGTGAGGAATGCCGGGTCTCCACCGTGGTTCGGATTCCACGTTAAACTGTAGGTCCTCCATTTCATCTCACAATCACCCTACCATTACACATTAGCGTAAGTGCGTATAACCCGAACGGGTAGTAAGACGCGGTGGTAATAATAATAATAATAATAAAGAGACAGTTTCATCACTTCACCTTGTTCAGCAAACTGTACCGGTATTATCATCGACCTGGGAGAGTCGCTTTGAGCTGTTACCGACAGGACCGTTGGGGCCCTCTCTGATTCATGATGAACCCACGGCTCTGCTCTCGGGGCAAGGTGGAGTGGTTCCCGTCCATCGAGGAGCGGAGGGAGGCAGATAAGGAAGTTGGTCATCAGGGGCTGTTATCGGCCGGAAATATCGTCCAATCACAGCACCGCTTATATAATTCCCTCGCTGGATGGACAGAGGACTGCTTGGGACGCACACTCGACACAAATAACCACGTACACTCGCATTATGATAGAAACAGTTGTTTTTACATCTACTGAGAGGGCGTTCAAGTATTACGTGCCAGGCCTCCACCGTGGTTCGGATCCCACGTTAAACTGTAGGTCCTCCATTTTCATCTCACAATCACCCTACCATTTACACATTAGCGTAAGTGCGTATAACCCGAACGGGTAGTAAGACGCGGTGCTAATAATAATAAGTATTACGTAAACACATTTTTGTTCATTTTGGCCCTCCTCCGCTTCTGTAAGAAAAAATAAGCAAAATCCCTACACCCCATCCCCTTTCTTCGCCTTGTTTAATTTGTATTTTTAGACGGTTTTGTAATAACCAATTGTTTTTACGTAATTTAACAATCGCTGGTAATTATAAACGTAAAGGGATAAATTAACTGTACGAATTATATTAAAGTAACCCGCCTCGGTGGCGTGGTTAGCTAACGCGCTGGTTTAGTGTCTAGCTAGACTGTCGAGGACAGAGAGATCGAGGTTTGAATCTCGGGCGGGTGGACTGAGGGTGATTTTCCAAAATTGTTTTTCACTCTGCATCCACGAGAATGCGAATACACTTCCTCCAAATAAAACCTTCCTAGTCCCTAAAACCGTTAACGTAATTAGTTCTTCTTACGAGTATTGCACTCCTACATATAAATATCCACATTGCATATGTCATACACAAAGCTGCTGCTAAGATAGGGTCTGGCGTATGAACGTATCAAAGTGTGTCGATGCTTTTTGAGATAAGGCTCTATTTTGTGTCGGTTCCAGACTATACTCTTATTCGCGAAACCCCCTCGAGATTGTTAGTCCGACCGATATTCGCGGTAACATTCCTCGCGGTCATCGCGGCTCTGACTGCCGGTGACGTCACGTTCTCATTCCGCCAGTGACAGATCTCTCTCTCCCTCTCTCTCTCTCTCTCCCTCTTTCTCCTCCGCCCAATTAAAACAACGGCGCGACACAAGATTGTTCCTTAATCCTCTCCTTATTGTCGCTTCTTCCTTTCATGTTGTATTAATAGGCGCTGGGTCACTCGCGCCTTGAACTACCCGACCCTAGTGAGCTCCGAAACCGGCGCGCACAGTCGGCAGTAGCGGTGACCGAGGTGTTCGAGGAGCTAGACTCACCGCCACTGAGGTCCAGTGTCATAGTCAGACTCGGTGCGCCTCACTGCTCGCGGGGCTCGTGCGAATGCGGATACATTTCCCTTGAAACTACACTTGTCATCGCTCCCCCGTTGATTGAGTCGCTGATAATATTGGTTTTTTAACGTACAAATAATAAAAATATTTAATACCGCGTCTTACTACCCGTTCAGGATATACGCACTTACGCTAATGTGTAATGGTAGGGTGATTGTGAGATGAAATGGAGGACCTACAGTTTAACGTGGAATCCGAACCACGGTGGAGGCCTGGCATTCCCCACATTCACAAGATGTCTTGTCAGAGGTGAAGGAAGGGTTAACATTCTTATTATTAATTATTAGCTAACTTAAAACTTTATTCTTCGTAATTAATAGCCAACTTATTTTTATGAAAATAGGTGAAAACCTATGCAAGTAAAAATAAAAATACAAACTTATTTTATAATAGAACTCATTCTATAGTGAATATAAAAATGGTTTTCCTTTTTTAGTTCCAATAATCTTAGGGTTGGTTTAAAAAAGTGAATTAGTTATAAATCCTACGCGATGTTATTTTAAATAAGTTCACTTTAGGTGTCGTGTAGACACAGCTTAAAGCTACGAATACTCTCTCTATATGTGAAATTAAAACCACATTACTCCACCATACGGTGAACGTTCGCTGGATGGTGACGTCACTCCCTCCTGTAATTTGTAAAACACACTCTGGAGGTTGATGTAAGTACCTGACAAGCACTTGCTCTTGAAACAAGTACCCCACTGTTCACTCGCTATCACTAGAGCACGTAATTTGTGTCGAGCTCGGGGAAACCGGTTCTTGGCCTCGAGGCTCGGTGACCTTGACGGCATTGCCGGTCGAGCCTTACTGCTCCATTATAGTCAATTTTAGAATGAGAATTAAATCTAATTCTTCCCTAAATTGTCTGTAAAACACTAATTAAATATATATTGGTAGCACTCCATGTGAAGGGAAATAAGAACTTTTTAGATCCCAATTGGGTGACCTGGCGGTCTAGGGGTAAGGTGTCAGACTTCTATGCTGGCGGCCGGGGTTCAATCCTCGGTCCCGGCAAAGATTTATCTGATTACCAAACCCTTCCTTCCCCTCTGACAAGAAATCTTGTGAATGTGGGGAATACCAGGACTCTACCGTGGTTCGGATTCCACGTTAAACTGTAGGTCCTCCATTTCATCTCACAATCACCCTACCATTACACATTAGCGTAACCCGAACGGGTAGTAAGACGCGGTGCTAATAATAATAATAATAATAATAATAATAGATCCCAATTACATCACTGTAAACCAAGTAACGCTTTTTGTTATCTTTCTGGCCCCCCTTCCTCCTGCCTGACCCATGCGACACCAAATATAGAACCAGACACGAGACAGACACCTTTGTCCGCTTGTCCACCGGTGCAGGTCTGGAACTCCCTTCTTGATTTTCTTTCTCGTCATTGGGACTGTCCAAGCGAGCCAATAACCTCCGCTTGTTAATTGATGAGATGGCGCTCTTACGACATTCTCTTGTTTTATGTTGCGTGTTTCTATTTTCATTCTCTCTTGATTGTTGGCTCCTGACTCTCCCGATTGTTGGCCCCTGACTCTCCCGATATTTGGCTCCTGACTCTCCCGATATTTGGCTCCTGACTCTCCCGATTGTTGGCTCCTGACTCTCCCGATTGTTGGCTCCTGACTCTCCAGATTGTTGGCTCCTGACTCTCCCGATTGTTGGCTCCTGACTCTCGCGATTGTTGGCTCCTGACTCTCTACAGTTTAGGTTAAACGCAGGCTAATGTGTTGAGGGGTGAGGAAGGTCGAATTTAGAGGATGTGTACACTCATTTGCGTGGAGGGAAAATAGGAAAACCATTTAGGAAACAGCACTCTCACTGCACCCGGCCGAGATTCGAACCCCGGTCTCACCGTAATCAACAGTAGGCTACAGTCTATTGTTCGAGCTACTTCTGGGACTGTTCAAGCACTGACGCGGCTTTTAAGGTCGTTCGAGTCGCTTTTATCTTATCTTAGGAAAACCATTACCTTCCTCGGTGGAATAGTTAGATAATGCGCTAGTTTCGTGTTGAGCTAGACTGCCGAGAACGGGGAGTTGGAGGTTCGAATCTCGCTCGGGTCAACTGGGGATGGTTTGTTTTTCCTAAATTGTTTTTCACTCTTCCCTCCTCGCAAATGCGGGTTCACTTCCTTTATATTCAACCTTCCCAATTCCCAACCCATTAGCTTAGTTAGTATTTGAGCGTATTACCCGAACGGGTAGTAAGACGCGGTTATAAGTAAGTTATTATTATTATTATTATTAGCACCACGTCTTACTACCCGTTCGGGCTATACGCACTTACGCTAATGTGTAATGGTAGGGTGATTGTGAGATGAAATGGAGGACCTACAGTTTAACGTGGAATCCGAACCACGGTGGAGGCCTGGCATTCCCCACATTCACAAGATGTCTTGTCAGAGGTGAAGGAAGGGTTTGGTAATCAGATAAATCTGTGCCGGGACCGAGGATTGAACCCCGAACCCTCAGCACAGAAGTCTAATTATTATTATTATTATTATTATTAGAAAACCATTGTTCTTTCTCTGTTAACCAACTTTTACAAACCTCATATGATCCGTGTGTGAAGTGTATTAATGAGAATACAACATTCATATTTGAGTGAAAACCTACCAACCCATTAATAACGTTAACCAAGATTGTATTATCTTACTATCGTGTTCCACAGAACACCATTTTTCTTATATTGGGTTAAAAATAAGTGAGCCCTTGGGTGCACGCGCACCCCGGGTCGAGAACCACTTGTCTTTCGGCCATCTTGGTTTTTATTTTGGTTCCAAGTGGCTGATGGCTGACAACATAATATACTTGGCGTGATTATGGAAAACTAAATAGGTTAACTTTCGAGATAGTCGAGTCGAACCGCGATAAAATACAACTAGTAGGAAACTAGCTACTGCCTTGTCTGACATCAGAGGCAGACATTGAGCAGACGAGAACAACCTCGCAGCCGTCTGCTTTTATGTTGAGCAGTAGAAACAACCCAGAGATAGGATCAGGAGTTTATTAATGTGTCTGCCTTGAGCTGGGATACTGACAGTCTGGTGTTGCGAGTAGGTTAAATATCGATAAAACCACCAGTCCACGAGTTTTTTGTTTACTGGAATGAAATATTTAATATTTTATTCAGCACCGCGTCTTACTACCCGTTCGGGTTATACGCTTTAAGTACTAATTACTCTAATGGATTAGGAATTGGGAAGGTTGAATTAGAGGAAGTGAACCCGCATTTGCGTGGAGGGAGA
>CABEEJ010010872.1:0-12770 GCA_901482245.1 Timema douglasi | reverse complement strand
ACAGTTTAACGTGGAATCCGAACCACGGTGGAGGCCTGGCATTCCCCACATTCACAAGATGTCTTGTCAGAGGTGAAGAAAGGTTTGGTAATAAGGTAAATCTGTGCCGGTACCGGGGATTGAACGCCAGCCGCCAGCATAGAAGTCTGACACCTTACCTCTAGACCGCCAGGTCACCAACTTTTTAAATCCTTAAAACCATTATCGTAATTAGTACATACGTGGGTAGCCCAAACAGGTAGTAAGAAGCGGTCCTGAAAAAAAGTATTATTTTATAGGTATTGAAAATATCTATCAAAAGTGTCAACCACAGATAACATGACTTGATGTATGAATATATTAAAATGGTTCTAGTAACTTTAATAACTACCATATACTGTTCTCCCTACCAAAAGTAGCTGTCAGATAAGACCATTTCAATGAAAATTGGACTATAGTGTGAGTTGCGTGTTCTCGGGCTATTTTGATTAGAATATTTTGTATTTTTTCATTCATTCACAATGATACAAAGTCTAAAACAATAACAAAAATATTTCTTTAAGATGGCCGTGTGGAAATGCAAACTAAAGTCAGTGTTTTTGCAGTTTTTAGATCAAAACATTTGTTAGTTCAAAATAAATAAAATATTTCTTCAGTACAAACATAGAGTTTGATTATCTTCACACGGTGATATCAACAGTTGTTGAATATCCATCATGAGCATAGCGGCATTAGGTGATAAACTCTTTAAATTAAGAGAAAAAGTTGTTATTAAATCCCAGGACATCCTCGACAGATATTCAACCAGTGTTGATATCACCGTGTGAAGAAAATTAAATTATATATTTCTACTGGTAAATTATTAGGTTTCTTTTGATATAAAAAAAGTGTTGATATACAAAATGTAAACGTGCAGCTCTTAACTAAAGATTCCTTCACTCCAACATTAACTGATATAAAAAGTTTGGTTCGCACTCACAATTATTATAACTAGAGACTAGTCAATATTGAGAATAAAAACTCTTAAGGGGATGTAGTAGGGACTTAAGGCTATATATTGTATTTTGGTAGTTTTCATAGCAAAATGCTTTTTTGACCCAGTAATCAAAATATCACCATAGTACCATCGTTTAGTTTAATTGTCAACGTAAGGTAATATCAACAGTCGTTGAATCTCAGTTATGAGTATATAATGGAGCTTGAACATAGCTTTTTAAATAAAGACAAAAGTGTGTATAAGATTACAATGAATAAAAACTTGGAGATTATCTTATGTAGCAAGTTAAACTGAGCCACTATTTTGATTATTTAGACGAGGGTTTTCCAACTTTTTTCAACCCAAGGGTCAAATCTGACTATCAAGATGGTCCCACGGACAAAACATGTATTCAGTAATCTCCTCAACTTAATATAGCCTTACAAACACCACTTAATAAACAATTACTTTAATTACTATTATATTAGTTGTAATTTTTATTGGTAGAAACTTCGAGATTTTACTGCCAAAAAATGTATTAATCTCCCTAAATTGCATTACCTAAGAAATGAGCATGCATACACACTTCATAAAATAACTTAGCATTATGAACAAAATGTATTTAAATTTTATTTTATAAAATTTTTTATTAATCAAATAAATGTTCAGTAAAATACAATCAATAAATATTTTTAATTGAAACTTTAGCTATTTCACATCTGCAGCCGAGGGGTTTCCCTTTAATTTTTCTCTGGGATATCTTTAGAGCCACATTTTCAGTGAGCGCGGGCCGCCTCGCCTGTCTGACCACACTGATTTAAATCATTAACAATTTTAGTTCTAAAAATTGCAAAAAACAAACAAACTAATATTATAACTCATGTTTCCATCAACCTCACCTTAAACTGGTGTGGATTACGAATATTATTTTAGTTTGGTTTTATTGATTTTAAATGTTCATCAAATCATGGGAGGGGGGGGGGGCATTATAAAGTTCAGAATAATATAATAAAGCGTTTCGTGACTTATACTTGTGTGATATTATTGAGGGTGAACATCAGGGAAAGAAATGTATAGTCCTGTGGGTTTTGAGACCTCCTTAAACATGAAATGGACGTCCAAGGCACTTTTTTTGATGGATAATGAAGTGCCTGCATTGATACACTCACTGATCCTTTAACTTAGATCAAAGTAACTTCTAATCAAATTGGATTAGACTAGCCTTCTATTCATGCGTAACGCATAACTAATAGCGTATAGTGCGTAATACGTAGTGTGCAAGGAGTTGAGACAAAACTATTTTACCGATATAATTAAAACTTGATATCTAGGGTTTCCATAAGGTTACTCCGGGGAGTTATTGGAGTTAGATAGCTAACGCTAAAATTGACGGTAATTTATTTAAGAGCAAAAGGAGAAAAAAAAAATTAATTTCCTTAAAATAGATTTTAACAATTTTGACTAAAACTCGTATTTAGGCATTGTTTAAAATTACAAACCAAATAGCGATCCTCAATTCCTATTGAAAATTAATTTGGGGGTAAGCTACTTTACGCAAGAGGGAAATTTCCAGTTTTGATCAAATCTCCTTAACTCTTTGAGATACGCAGCAACTTCTCAGTGCAAAAGAGGTAGGACTATCTAAAGTAAAAAATATCTCTACGTCCCAGCCCCATTAAAACCAATACTTACTTATCTACAAGCAAATATATATTTTTATGGACATCTTTGAAATTGGAAACTGATTGCTATGCTTTTTGATGGACATTGGATAGATTTTCTCAATGTTTCTGTAACAGTTAAAATTATTTATCTTTTCCGTTTCTTTTTTTTTCATCTTATTTCTCTAACAATGTATGTTTTTTCGTTTCACATATTTTACGAATTTTAAGGAAAATCTCCATTTTAGGCAAAGGAGTGAGAAAGTCTTTGCAGTCCACCGTGCCATTGTTTTTAAAAGTAGCACTCATAAAGTTTTTTTGATTACTGGAACTACTTAAATTAGGTTAATTCTATGTTTCCCAAAATATACAGTTTAATGAACGCTGTTTTTCAAAGGGAAATCTTGTTTGAAGTATTTTTAAATAACTTATCTAGTATAGAAAAGAGGTTAGGACAATGTTTACTAATAAAATTAATATTTCTCGTTACGTTTTATTATAAACCATAATATTTTTTTAATGCATTGTGTAAAGTACTCTATGCACTTTTTAATTTTATCCATGCCCTATGCATGACTATAAACCCAGTATTACACTCTGATTTTCTCGACTCTGTGGTCTAGAGATCAGGGTTCTTGGTTAAAGATCCAGAGGTCCTGGCTTCGATCCTCAGCACTTACAAAAAATTATGTGAATCAGTGAGTCTGGAACGGGGCCAAACTCATCCTCTAGCGTTCAAACGAGGAGCAATTTGAATAAAAAAGTAGCAGCTCTGGTCTATAAAACTGAGATTAACAGCTGGAGGGTTCGTTGTGCTGACCATTTGACACCTTCTACCCCCAAATGATGACACTATCATCGCTATCGGTAGCGGCCGCTCGGTCGGTATATCTCGCTTGCGGGCTCCCACCATGGTGTTTACACTCCAATTTCTAAATTAATTTCTGAGGGTGCCACAATCTCATTTTGCCCCTTCACCATTTTCTTCCAAAGCCCCAAAAACATTCCTACGCCCCTAGAGAGCATTAGAAACAAAACATTATTTTTAATCTTCTATTTATTATTTGCTATAATATCTCTAATACTTATTAAGGAATCATTTCCTAATTATTATTTTTTATAACATAACCTTAATTTCAATTTTAATTTAATTTATTTAATAAGTGGATTACAATTTTATGACACAATGTATTAATATATCAAGCCTCACTTGTTTTAGTTAATAAAATTATTTCCTTTTTCATTAATTTTTATTGTTATAGTCTATTCTAACTTATTCAAGTACCCAATTGAAATCAATCAACGTATTCACATTAAATTATGCATTAACTAGATTTTAGCATTTTTAAATAGAGTTTTCAATTTACATAATCTTTTTATCAAAACTCCATTTGATATATATCTAACTTTATATAACTGTATAGTGTATAGTGTATATTTAGATTTAGTTTATATTTTTATTTAAATTATTTCAATTTATTCAAGACTTCTTAATTTGTTATAATTATTATTATTAGCACCGCGTCTTACTACCCGTTCGGGTTATACGCAAATTTGTTCTAATATTCTAGGCTTTCAACTTATATTTAATTTTTAATTTCAATTGTTATAATTTTATTAATTGTACCTATCAATATTGTAACTTGAACCTACATATATATAAAAAAAGGAAGTATCCAAGTCGTATATCTTATATAATACCTGTATATAAAGTATTGTAATACAAATTTGTGATATTATTTTTAAATTATATTTGGAAGAATGTAAGGTGGATACAAACATATACAAGGAACAAACACAATATGTCTTTTACAATGAAAATGAGAACACAGTTCACACTTTACATTGTTGCCACTGGATAAAGAGGTAATGGCTGCCTCTTGAAGAAAATCGATCGTTACAGCCAAATCCCCCAACCTACCTGTACCTGTCCCGTATTTTATTCCAAATATAATAAAATTACCTCATAAAGCGAAAAGAGATTTTTCTTATATAAATAATTATATAAGATTATTTTATGACACAGCTCTGCAATAAAAGGGGAAAGGATGTAGGAATAAGACGCCGTTATGTTTTTGACATAAAACAATATTTTTACTAAAATATTTTACATTGTGGAAACATATATAATATATTGTTTTATAAAACAGTTAAAATTAATAATACGTACATCTTTATAAAGTAGTTGGTCCATTTAATTTGCTTGGCGTTCATTCTTTAATATTTCATTCGATAGTGTAAGTACAATGGCTTTTATTTTTCAATAGATTTAGGCCTAGTTATTTTATTTCTCTACAATTAATTATTTATGATTAAACATATTGTATATACAGTAATTAATTAACAATATTTTATAAAAAATAAAATCCTCCACTAAATTCATTTAAAAATAGAGTATTAGATAAATTTCCGTCTCAGTTATTATGTGACACATTTTATCTTTAACAGTTTTAATTTGTTAAAAATAATTCTTTTTATAGATATAAATAAATCACTCATTGTAGGCAAATGTGTATAACGAATAACCAATATGAATATTCAACAATATCAATAGTTTGAGCTAAATATCATTATTATTTTTGATCTAATTAGAGCACTATTTTAAATCTATAAACAGATTTAAAAAATACAGTATTTAAGTATAATAGGGTTTAAATTTTGATTAGCTTATCTTAATACAAAGTTTAATTTTGGTGTACTTTTAATATTAAAAAAGCTACAAATACACCCAAGCTCATTTGTTTTCCTCTGATATATTATGTATTTTAATTAATACAATATAGAGAATGTTGGTCAGTACGTTTACTTGAAATTTACATTTACTATAGTCCTATAATGTGTATTATAATATTTAATAAATATAATTTAAATAAAACCTTGGACATAAAGTGTATGATTGATTCGCCTGTTGAAGAGTTTTATGTGATATTTCACAAATTTACTCGATCTATTTCTATGCATTTATAAGAACCGTCTTTATCTATTGGTGGCGCTAATTAAAACGGGTGAAGCGCCAGTGTGGCAAAACTTAGAAGCTTAAAAATATTACAGCTATTGGTGAACAATAAACATACAAGGATAAGTCAGATTTAGACAGAATAATAATTAAATATGTTTAAAAAAAAGTAGGTCCTGGTTAAACCTCATAAATAATTTTAGAAGGGATTAGATCTACTCAAAGCGGGCAGAATGTTTAAGTTTAACGCCTTATAATTTTAAAATTAGGATCATAATATAACTTATCAATATTCAAAACATTAGACAAACTACTCATTATTTTGTCAAAAATACAAGGAACAACAATGGTGCCCGGTTATGTTTTGTAGGGAATACAAAGGCCAATTAATGTATATATGGCGTTTATTCTTATCTAAGAAAAGAAATATATTGAAATTGATTAGTTTCTTGACATAGTTCTTGTGTTTATTCATTTTTGAGAACGAGGCTGGGTTCATTAAAATATAAATAATACATTTACTTAATTACGTTCTGTTGATGTCTTGAATCCACGTGTTTCATTTTTCTTAATACCATGACCTACTAGAAGAATTGTGAAATGTTATATCTTTCGTAAGTTATTTTGTATTACGATTTGAACATCCTACAATACAATAACTTTTATTTTCTATTCTGACACTGTTTATTTGATTAAGTAGGCTATATGAGCATTAATATAAGTAAGCATAGTTTAAACAAGTCAATAAGCAACGCGGTAGGGTAGAAGGGGACGGAAGAAAAGTCCAGTGTTTTTACAGTTTTTATGGCAACACATTTTTTTGGCCAGAATTAATTAAATATTGCTCCAGTACAAACATATAATTTAATTTTCTTCGCATGGTGATCTCTCAAAATTTCTTGAAAATCTCTCTAAGGGTGTTGTGGAATTTAATGACAACTTTTTCTCTCGATTTAAAAAGTTTGTTAGATAATTCCACCATGCTCATGACAGATATTCAGGAACTGTTGATATCAACACGTGAAGGAAATTAAACTCTATGTTAGTAATGGAACAATATTTGATTTATTTTGACATAAAAAAAGTTTTGCCATACAAACTTTAAAAAAAACTGTCTTTTTCTCGCGTCCCTTTCCGCCGCACCTTAACTTTATTCTTCAACAATGGCCTTCGCTTTAGTGTTTCAAGATTCCGTCACAACAATCGTAGTATGCATCAACGCAAAGTGACTATACTTCTTGTCTTCTGTTTAGCCGATTTCACTTTTGACAGATGGTGTCAATTTCAAATTATCTAATGTATTCTCACAAAAGTTCTTCAAAGCGTGGATAATGTATATTAAATATCCTTTCTATATAATATTTCATTATTGTATGTATATAATTTATTAGATCAAACTTTATAAAAGCATTACCACGGTACGGGAAAGAAAATTGTGACAGCAATAAATATTTGTTCACAAGAAAACAAAATTAAACTAATGAAGATGAAATGTGAATGTGTTAAGTATCTTCAGAAAAATAAACGAGCCGAATTATGGCTACACAATGAATATAAATACACTATGATTAGCAGGTGAGTACATTTGTTGGGTATTTAAGCTATTATTAAGTTAAGTGGTGAATTGGTCCACAGAGATGTCGTAACTAGCTTGTTTGTTTGTCCAAAACGGTCCACTAGCCCATTTATTATCAAATCTTAAAATACATAAACGAGAATAATATAGATATAACTTATATATCCATAATAATCTATAGAAAAATATTGTGCTAGTTTTTTTTTAACGCTTATTCCTTTGAAAAATTTTCAAAATAAAGAAAAATTAAAGATTTAGATTTATTTTTTGGAAACTACGAGTATATTGAATTACCAAACCTTTCATTGTTTTATATTTTGATAATGAACTAATTATAAATATATTATCAGAAAGTGCATGCGTTATATGTAGAAGGGGAAAAACACGCAACGGTGAACACGCGAACAAAATTTCAAGCTCATCTAGATTGGTTTTCCGGTGAGGGAGAGGTCAGGGTTCGAATCCCTGTCGGGTGTACTGAGGATGGTTCTTCTTAAAGGGTTTTCCACACTTCCTCCATTAAGACGAGGGTAAGTTTCTACTAAATTGTATCTTCCTAATCCTTACCCCTAGACGATAGCCTGGACGGGTAGTAAGCCGTGATTCACGTAAACAAAATCAAGAAGCGTTTAGGAAAAGGAAATGGAAATTCGGAATAAATTTTCAGGGTGTATTTTTCCACAAAGACTTGCCTACGTGCATACTTATAACTAGTCAGTAGTTATTAACTCTCAGCTATTCTTTTTTAGCATCGCATCTTACTACCCGTTCACGTTATACGCTTAAGTACTAATTACGCTAATGGGTTAGGAATGATGAGGGTTGAATATAGAAAAAGTGAGCCCACATTTGCGTGGAGGGAGAGTGGAAAACCATTTAAGAAAAACCACCCTCTTTTCGACCGACTGAGATTCGAACCTCATTCACCCCGTTTTTGGCAGTATAGTTCAACACTAAACTAGCGCGTTAGCTAACTACGCGACCAAGGGGGGTCTATAAACTGTTGTTTACAAATTAACATAGCCCCATAGGTATTTTGGATATCCCTGAACTCTGTTATCTGTCTAATGGAATACATAAATAAATCGTAGTGGAGTGGTTATGGTGGTGTCAGAGTCAGTTCTTACAAATAATCCAACTAGCATCATGGTGTTATGATATGTTTACAATCTTATAAACTGTATTTATTTTAAAGGTACTTATTTTATTGTCAATTATAGCCCCACCAGTGAAGGCACGGTCTAAATCGCCAGGCTCCCTACCACCCGGATTAACCGCGAGAGGAAAGTAAAGTTTCAAATCTCGTCTGGCTGCACTGGTGGTGTTTTCTCATCCTGTATCCACGCTAATGCTGGTGCATTTTCCCTACCATTCTCTAACCCTCGTAATAGGGTTTAGTAAACTTAATCTAGAACATACGACTGCTAAAAAAGTATTGTCAATTTTGTAGGCCTACCATTTTATCTTATATCAGAAGCAAATTTTAAATTCATGATTATTAATATTTTATATTTATTAAAATAACATGTTGTCTGCAAAGTTGGTGAACTTATGTTCAATCAATCATAATTAACATCACACGAGAAAATAATAAATATGTCTCAGTGACAAATTGTTTAAGCTTCAGAATTAGGCCTACTGAACATGTTTAGGTAAGTTTATGTATCCACTCAGCAACCATACAGTCTAATTAAATGTACTATTATGTTAAGAGAAAACTTATTTTTATTATTATTAATAGTTTACTAACATCTCAAGTCCTTTCTCATATTTTATTTTACTAATATAAACATATCATCCTAATTAAACTTTCTTACAGAATAACTTATTTCGAGATAAGGGCTAAATTGGAGTGGCCTGTTGACCAGGTAAGCAGAGTTTGTTTGAACTGTCACATGTGAATTGTTTTTAACACCTTGATTCCACGTGGGGAATAGAGAGCAGAGCTTATACAGGGTGGGGCCGAAACAATTAGATGATTAGTAATTTGAAAACTACCAATTTAATTCACTAACTAAATAAAAACCATACAGTGGAGTCTCAATAATCCGAACTAAAAGGTACCGACAGGTGGTCGGATTACCGAAATGTCGGATAATACGGAAACAGATGATGGAGTAGGGGGAAGGGCAGAAAACAAATCCAAATTAATATAATAGAAATAAGAATAGGTATGAAATAAGGTTTGTTAATAATTATTCTTTTTTAAGGTTTGAAGTTTTTCTTCAAATTAAAATAAATACTTATTTTTTCTCTTTTCACTTGCCAAGTTTCTCCCACAGTAAAATTATTAAATTAATGGGAGAACGCGAAACTCAATCGCAGTATGAACGAGTACAGTGTAAACATTCACTAAGGCGGGCGAACAGAGCTAAAACCAAGGAGGTATGCGACTCACTCACTAACAAAGAAACAATGGCAGTGGGAAAATAATATGCATGCGGATACTGCACAACAATGTAAATTGCACGTCATGAGGATATGTCGGATTAAACGTAATGCCGGATAACCGAGACTCTACTGTACTACACTTGTTCACTGTTTGAAGATATCATTCCGGTGAGATCCACCGGACGTCAGGCGAACCTCAGCTCGTTGTCCATCACTTTCCTCAGCATAGATCGTCCAATTGTTTCAAGGCCACCCTGTATATTATTGGTCAAATGGGGGCTGGGAGGGGGGGAGGATAATATATCACAGGTATAGTTTTACCATTTTCAAAGTACCCTAGCAACACACCACTGTTATAAACACCAAGGACGGTCACGTGGGTTGTTACCAAGGACATCCTGGCTTGAAGTTACTGTACTAATAAATTGTTTCTTCCCCTTCATTAGCCATTTGATCAATCTAAAACAAAATAACATGATGAACCAATGTGTGACCCGCTTCGGTGGCTGCGTGGCCTTAAAGCTCGATTCACGCGTTCGCCGAAAGTAGGGAGCAGAATCCGCCTCAGTGGCGAAGCAATTCACTCGCTGTATGTTGGTTGACCCATGATGCATTGCAACGCTAACTTAAAACAGCTGATTACCAACATATTTTATTTTCAAGTAGATATACATGTATTTAAAATCATTCTCCCGATGGATGTTTCAAATTATAACGCTGTGTCGTGGCTCAATTCCATAAATCGATACACACGCTCTCTATTAGCGGGTTATTTCGAATATCCTCACAACGGAAAACGTAGATGTCTGCTTGCTGTTAGCTCTACAGAGCATGCGCTGTTATATGCGCATGCGCACTGATTTTAGATGGTTGGTTTTGAGAAAATTGATTGGTTCTCCCGTGCCGAATATCTCAGGCAGAGCGGACAAAGTAGAAGTTGAACGTCAGCAGAACAGCTCACGTGATGAGATTGAAATCTTGTGATTTGATTAAAGCTCATCACGTGACCAAGTTTCTGTTCCGCACCTGTTTTTCGTTGAACGTGTGAATCCACAGTCAGGCTACTCTTTCAGTAGACTAGACTGCCGATGATGGGGGGATCGAGGTTCGAATCTCAGTCGGGTATACTGGGGCTGTTTGCCAAAATTGTTTTCCACTCTCCCACCACGCAAATGTGGTTACACTTCTTTTAAATACAGCTTTCATAATACTTAAAAACATTAGCGCAATTAGTACGTAAACGTATAGCCCAAACGTGTAGTAATTGGCGGTGTTATAAAAACAACAACCGAACGTGTGTGTATCGATAGGTTTGATACTGGATGGGAGGAAACATATTACCAGTACAGTACTGTCAAACTTTGCTTCCTTTGGTAACAACCAACAAGTCACCTCTCATAGAATATAGAAGGTATATCGTTACAAATAAAAAACATACTTTTAAAAGTATTTTATAAAAAATATTTTATAAAATATATAGTAAAAAACCATCAAACAATGTAATGTCCAATCAAAGCTGGGATGCTACACCACATAGAAAACATAGGGAAATGTTAAGCGATGTCAAATTATTAATTTTATAATCCTATATTCTACTACCTAAATTGGACCTCCAAAGGCAAGCATTTTTCTTAAATTCGATATCGTATAAAGTATTCTTTTCTAAATATAATGTTTTAATGTTTACAAAAATAGGTAAATTTATTCTTAAAAATAATATATACAGTTCGTTGATTTAAAATAAAATAGTTTTCTAATTAGTTATTAAAAGCTACTTTTCATTTCCATGCTATCGTTTTTATGATGACTTGACATTTAGGTTTAAGAGTGCCCCCTACAAGAGAGCCGACATTCTCGGTTGACATATGGAGATATCCCACATTATTAAAAAAGAAATATTTTATCTTTCGATATGGCTCAAGCAAATATGGAAACGAAAGGTATTCACATCTTTTTTTTATGTAATTAAAAACCTTACATTTTAATATTTTTTTTAAATATATGATTTTCAACGACTTTTATGTGAAATGTAGCTTAAGGCAAATGGTTAGAAATATTATACGTCAACTTTCCTAAAAAATATAAAGCTGTGTTTTGATAAAGTCACAAAAGGATTGTTTTAATATGTTTTTACTTCAGGTTGACCTGTTTTATTAGAAACACAAAGGTGTGAGAGTATGTACCTTAGGCAGCCCACTTGAGGGGGTGTGAAACATCAAGATAAAACCAACATTTTGGCTGTACTTACAACAACACATTTTTTGACAAAATAAAAAATTGCTTGAGTAGAAACGTATAATCTAATTTTCTTCACATAGTAATATCAACAGTTTTGGAATATTTGTTATGAGCATAGAGGAATTTGAACTAAAACTTTTAAAATTAAGATAAAAAAAAAATCATCTTAAAATTTTGCCAAGCCCATGATAAATATGTAAGAACCGTTGAGATTACAAAATTTAGAAAATAAAAATAAAAGTATATACTGAAGCAATATTATATTCACTTTGGCCAAAAATGTTAACTTTAAAAATACATAACTTATCTCACGTTCCCTTTGCCCACAACTTAATACATTATTTCTACAGGGATGTCCAACAGATTGCACAATATGTTTTGGGAACTCCTGTTCACTTATTATAGTCTATCTACTACTCAAAATAAACGTCATCGAATACAGAAAAACAAACAAAAGCCAAAATAAAAATGTAAAAATGACAAGAACAAAACAAAAAAACATAGCTTTGATGATCAATTATCTCTAGGGCAGTGAATACTGTGATGGAAGGGTTTTTAAATAATAAAACTAGGTGGACAAAAGAAACAAATGCCACCTCCACGACGCACACACATGTAGTAGGCAAGAGGGCGTTAGAGGGATGATTCACTTGCTGTGCACCAAGTTGAGGAACTCCTCACGAGTCTTGGGGTCATCTCTGAACACCCCCAGCATGGTGGATGTGACCGTCTTGCTGTTTATCTTCTGTACGCCACGCATCACCATACACATGTGACTGTAGACACACATGTCACATTAGTTATACAGCCCTAAGACATGTTTTATTCTGTGTCTCTCCTCACTCGCCTGGCCATTTAATTACACTAATGGAGTAAGGATGAGGATGATGTAGTTTAGAGAAAATGTCCCACATTTAATTACACTAATGGGGTAAGGATGAGGCTGATGTAATTTAGAGGAAATGTACCCACATTTAATTACACTAATGGGGT
>CABEEJ010010871.1:0-12772 GCA_901482245.1 Timema douglasi | reverse complement strand
CCCCCCTTTCCCATTTCATAATCTCCAACTTATAAAAAATTAGATATATATAACAATAACTTTGTTATTTATAGTGATTACAATAAATTATTTGCAAATTTAGTTTCACACCTCCTCTAAAATGTTTTTTTCTACTTATATGACTCCCCTCATCTCTATCTGCCAAAGTTTTATTTTAAATTTTAAATTTTCAGACGTTTAAAATTGTATTTGAAATATTCACTAAATCCTCTAGCCAAATTTATGTTTTATACCACACAGAGTAGTAGTTGTTTGTGTTAGTAGCGGGAATTTCTCCCCCCACCCTTGGCTTTTTTCAATTCACTCTATGAAATTTCTTGTATTTAGATATCTGGAGAGTAACTTCCACCTAATTGACAAATTTAAGTTTAATACTACATATAAAAAGGTTTGTTTTATGTATACCCTTGCCCCTTTCTCTTATTTCCCGGGGTTTCATTTAAAGTTTTTAGAGTTCTCTTATTATTTTAATGGGTCACTTTATATTCCTTCTTGATTTCTTATTTGCTACTACATGACGATGTTTGTGTTTAGAAAAAGAGTATCTTTGATTTCGTTGATAAAGAATGGAAAAATCATTCATGGAAAAACACCCCCAATACACCTGACTTAGTTTTCGAAGACACATCTCATTTTCACCGTCACTCCAGTATAATGCAATAGTCCGCCCATCCAACTACCGAATATTGATGCGAAAAAAGTATCGATACTTTACTCAGATCGATATTTTTCTTTCGATACTTATATATATATTATTCGATAATTTTTTTTCCGATACTTTTACTGGTATTAGTACTCACACTCCGGTATTAGATCTGTATCGAAATAAACAACTCTTTTGTTAGCTTAACTCCATGCTGATACTAAAATAATGTTTGCCAAGGTGGGCCGTGGAGGAAGAATAAATAACATTATTTTTCAATTCTCACTTATTTTCTACAACTTTATAATTATATCTCGTTTTGCTAATCATAATTGATATCTGTTCTTTCATCTTTGATATCAATAAAGCCACCTGTCTGACGGGGTGAGTGGCGCCAAGTCTATCCCCCAACCCCTTCTCTTATCAATTGTCATCACAAAGTAAACAAAATACATTCAGACGAAGAAGAAAATTTATGTGCATTTTTTAAGTTGATAAAGCAGGACAAAGAGTCAATTATTATATTGTTTGTCAATAGTTAATACTCTATCATGTTAGAGTATATCAACAATGAATGTAGTTTAAAAATGGCACCACCCAGAAGTGAGTAATTATGTAAGTTTTTTGAGAAGTTAGATTGCGAAAAAGAATCTATAACGATATTTACTGTTATCGATACTTTTATTTCGATACTAGTAAGGTATTGATATTTTTCTTCCGATACTCTTAATGATTACAGTTTCGATACTTTTCTTTCGATACCACATCCCTACCACCGATTCTGGACTTATTAAATTTTCTCAGAGATTAAAATGTTATTTCTCTACGATAAAGCGAGTGCATTTCCTCTATTTATCTTCCACAAACCCATACATCTTAAGAGTAACTAAACCCTGTATGAAATGTAGAATCTTATTAAAAACCATTACCAACCCTCGTAAATGAAACTTTTTGATGAACAAAATAATTATTTCAAAAGACAAAGCAACGTATTATAATATAATTACAATTTATTTTATATGATTAAATACAATCTAAATTAGTTGATACAACGGTTAAAATAATTGACACTATAAAAAAATAGTTTTCTCTTTCTCTCTCTATGTTAAAAGGCATTTTATACCATTCGTTTTATAAATTCTATTTATATGTGTAATAAAAAAAGAAACTATTCAATCAACAGGAACTCTCATTATATTTTCTAACCCTCTCTTTTTCCTCTCGCTATGTTGAGGTTCTCCTCATTTACCCCATTCAACCCAGATTCCCGTACGTTTAAATATCGCACTTCAAAATGCGCACGGTTTTAATATCGAGCGACCCTACACAAGAGTGAACACCATTTTGTATCATTAAGTTAAGGCTTCGTTCAAAATATCACATGAACTTTGCGAAATGTGTCAATATTTTAGTTCCAAATAAATGTAATTAAGATGAATAGTACTCTACATACGTTCTTATATACTATTTGAATTGCTTGGTCAACACTTTATTATATATCATTTTATAAAATATCTGGTAAGGGGAGAATTAGTCTATTAAAAAAAAGGAGGGGGACAGAGAGAAAAATCTAATGATAAGGAAGGAAAAAATATAATAATTGATAGTGAGGTTAAATATTTGTTTTTAATCCCTTCACCTTATTTTAGATATATTTATTTTTTCTTCTATGATGACATGTTTAGGTGAATTTTACACCATCTTCAAGTCTTATTTGTATTAAAGATGATTGATTTTACTTCATACAATTGGAAAGTTGTGAAAAAATTTACCTAGGGAGTCGAGATTGTTGATCATCATACTAGGTAACAATTTTCACAACTTTCCAACTGTGTGAGGTAAAGTCAATCATCTTTAATACAAACAAGACTTGAATATGGGGTAAAATTCACCGAAACATTTCTTCATCCTAGAAGAAAAACTATATATATAAAATAAGGAGAAATTAATAAAACAAGACCAACCCTCACTATAAATTATTACTACTCCATACCAAATAAGCATAAACATTATTAAAAAATATAATAGTAATTTCATAATTAATTAACTTACAAAATTATATGGCATTTTAAAAAAAATATTTTTATTGTGTCTTTGATATTATTCAATCATGAATTAAAAACACAAAACAAATGTTTCAAATTAATTTTAATTACATATTATTTGTATAATTCTTAGTTAATATATTAATATTGGTCAAATATTTATAATTTTTTTATCGAAATATACTATTTTATAATGCCAAAGACAAAGAATATTTGGTATTGAAACAAGCTATACAACTTTAGTTTACAATTAAATTTCTTACAAATATACTATAGCTGATATACAAATATTAAATAAAATACGACAAAGGTTTACTCTCAAATTCAACCTGATAGCTATTTATTAAATTTCGGTGCTAAGTGTTTCAAAATAAATATCTCTGAACAATCTTAAAATTAATCAAATTTAAATGAAAAATCTAAAATAGCGGTTCCCAACACGTGGACAAACATTAGTTCATAGAAAATATTAATAAACTAACTGAAGTACCCGGCATCGTCGCCCGGTTTAATGACTGTACGTGGAAGGTAAATATAAATATGTTTATTTTGAGTCCTACGTTGCCAAGGGCCTTGTTATTGTAATAGTATATAGATATATATTATATATAAAGGCTACATATAATAATTACATGCTACATATTCTATCCCTTAAGGGCCTCCGATTAAACAATGTTAGCTGTCCTTCCATTTAGAGCTAAGTTGTAGAGATTCTCACTATTTACAACTCTGGAACAACCAAGATACATACAGCTAGCTGTCCTCGAAAAAAACACACGCAACAAATAGATAGAGACAGGCAACTTTAATAGATTGACCTTGTGCCTTGTTGATGCTCATGGCGAAACAAAATAAGAGGAAGCTGAAAGCGTTTACATTGAAATATGACATCAGATGGGATGATTGGGATTCTTTGGATGGGGACGTCTTCACCTGCGGCATGTCCAATCATGATTGTGGCTATACTCACATTCATTATCAGTTTGTTGGCATTGAGTCGTGTTCCCTTGCAGAATGAAAGGGTATCTAGATTCTTAAAAAGTAGAATAGTAATAACAATTTTCAGCTTCAGATATCTCCAATGAGTTTAAACACTTAGGTGGTAAGTTGACCACCTAATAACTGTACCGGGGATTGTGTCGATTGCCAACTATATATTTGAAGGGTGCAGAGAAGTTCTGTTAAAATTTATTTATTGATATTATTTATAGTATTGCTTTGATTTTATTAATATCTCTTTGACACAGCCACGCATGATCGTCAAGGTGCTGTGCCATATTTGGGAGCACCGCATATTTCAGCTCTTGGTGAGTTTTTAAAATACTTCCGAAGTCTTCCATCGATACAAACCAATTTTGATAACCAAAAGCAACAGCTATATTTTCTATTTGCAGTAGATTATACGCAAACTATTGGTCATAAGATCACTGGTCTCATTAACTTGCATGTTTCAAGTTAACTTAGTCTTTGAATGCCATTATAAATTTTGGAAGGTTGTTGTTTTTTTCCGCAGGCCCTTGTCCCACGTAGAAAAGACAAGAAGCGTTTGTCTAAATTCGCTATCCAACACCAGAGTGACGCCTCCCATTCTTTCATTATTACATCTGAGGTCCTGCATGGTTACATTAAATGCTTTGAATGTGGTTTCATGTAGCAATGGACCCTCATTCCATACAATGAGTTTACAATCCTGTAGAAACTTTACCTCCCCTGTCCCCTCTTGAAATGTTTCAAGCTGGCATCTCTGTGATTGCGAGATTAAAGGGTAACTTCAAGGCTCCATGAGATGTTCTTCTTACTCCTGTCAAGAGTGTAGCAGCAATGCCTGGCGATACAACAGCCAGGGCAATCTCAGCTCTCTCTCTCTCTATCTCGTAGTTTGGTCAAAATGAGATTGACCATAACATTATTTCCGATACTACCTACGTGCAGTAAATATAGCGCAATGCTCATGACAGACATACAAATTATTCATTTGATTAACCTTTAGGCTCTGGCGCAAAAATAATAATACGAGGACTAGTGCCATTGAATTTTTGCAACAAGCTATAACGTTCTAAATAATAATCAAAAACATGATACATTATATTATTATTGAATAAATATTATTAAATAAATATTTGAATAATATATTAATTTTGTAAATTTTATTTAAAAAACGAAAACTACTATAATGTTAAATTGTTACAGAAATATAGCTTATTATTAGAAAAAGAATATTATAAGGCATTATTCTATATTTTACTGTATTTCAAAATTACCTATTACCTACTTCTACAGTTACACTGAATTATTTTATTTTCAACACATGGTGGCAATGAGCCAGACGTATTATATCACGACTGGCACCGTTGCGTATTCACATCATTACTGCGTGGCGCCAGTTAACACTCCCGTATATCAGCAAATAAACATGTTTTTGAATGTTTTATGACATTATAATACGCAGAAGAAACGAATTGAAGAATACTTGGAGGCGATCCAACCTAATTATGATTAATTATAAAAAAAAAATTACAGCTGTTGTGAAAATGAAACAGAGTCAGTCAAAAAAGGTTAATATACTATTAAGAATGTTTAGAACCTTTGATAATAAGGAGTTATTGAACATTTAGTTGGTCATGGTATATTTTGGGAACCATACCTATTAAGGATATATGTAATTAATATAATAATAATAATCTTTGGAAGACATATATATATATATATATATATATACACACAAACGTACTCGTATATACATATGTATATGTATGATCTACCTATTTAATTTTTAAAACTTTTAAACATATCTTTAAATAATTTTGTTAGATGTGTCAAGCGATTAAATTTGATTAATTTTAAGGAAATAGCCACTTCTTAGTTTTAACTATTGTCTTCTATAATAATAAAATGTTATAAGATTTAAAATAACATCTGATTCAAATCATTCTTAAGATTTATTTTTTTTTGTCAACGCGTCTTACAACCCACCTGTGCAGTTCACATTCAATTACACTTATAGAACAGGTCGGAGAAACGTAGAATTGAAGTGACCTTTCTTGCTATTACATGATTTGGCATAAAATATTCACTCAATTTAAACATTAAAAATTAGTTTATATTTGTATTTTATCGAATATCTTAAAACAAACAAATTTCATGTTATGTTTTACAATGTTTGAGTTTAATGTTAAAACGATAGTATCATTATCATGTCAATTAAATAGATCATTTAGAAAAGATTAGATATGTAGCTTATACATCAGCCTACTAATAGTTTTATAAATACAAAATAATGTCTTAAATAACTTTTAAGTTTAAGTTCTTATTATACTCTAAGAAAATCACTAAAATTAGAAACAAAGTATAATTTATTAGCAAATCAGCAAAGTTTGGCTCTCTCCGGCGAGTTTAAACTTTTCGAAAGGTCTTAGTGAAACTCTTGTCTTCGAATGTTTAAGTACGCTACTGCTAATAGCAAACAGTCATGCACTGTACTTCCTTATTAATTTACTTTCCCATTTGAATGTGCAAACAATCTGGATTAGCATTTCCTCCCCTTTGTGGGAGAACTATGAATTATATACACACACACTATTGTTCTGTCCCGTAGCTCAAAGCTTCTCGATCTCAGTGGAAAAACTGCCAACTCGCGTTATCATCTGAGAAAGAAGTTGTTTCAAAATTATTCAATTTTGAGGAAAAAAAAAATAAGTTTGGTTACAAATAAAGATTAGTTATAAAATCATATTAATAAATTTAAACTTTATATAAAGTCGTTTAAAATTTATATTTTTGGAAACAACTGCATCGATAGGTCCGTGAATTAAAAGTCAATATTGACTATAATGATATACTGTTCACGGGCAGGCTCAAATTTCAGCAGGTTTTGCTCAAAATGAATTTCCTTAAAGGATTTATCACTTTCCCTCCATGCAAATTAAGGTAAATTTCCTCAAAGTTCTAACATCCAAATTTCTTTTCTATAAGTGTTTAGATTATTATCGGTAAATGGATCAAACAGATATTATATATATATATTTAGCACTGCATATTAATAACTGTTCAGGCTATACACATATGAACTAATTATGCTACTTAGTTAGTTATGAAGCAGATTAAATTTAGAAGAAGTGTAACCGCATTTTCGTGTGGGGAAATTATAAAAACTATTTGGAAAAATCACCCTTTGTACACCCGAACGAAATACAAACACTGATTTCCCCATCATCGGTAGCTTAGCTCAGCACGATAGTGGCGCCTTAAGCCATGCGGCCACCGATGCAGGTAGGTGGATAGTAGGACGACATAAAGGAAATAAAATACCAGGTGGACAAACATTTCAGTCACTAATCTCACATTGTACTTGATGAACGATGAATGTATCTGCCCTCTTGATCAAATGGTCAGCATTCTTGGATACTAATCTAAAGTTTCCAGGGTTCGATTCCCGGTGGCTCCACGGGTATTTTTCCTTATAGGAAGTTGTTCATATGGTTGCAATGGTCTGGTTAATTAGGTTTTAAGCTATGTTTAAGACATACTGATAATACATTATTATCATTATCATCTTATAGGGACGAAGTAACCTCACCTACATGGTACCCCAAAATAAAAAGACCGTTACATATCCACCACCGCCTGTATGAGAACAGGAATGTTTAGCGGATAATTTATCGTAACATAAGCATATATATATATATATATTTATTTGTAATTGATTGGCTCAAATCTTGGCTTGATACACTATTATAATCTCAAAAGTATGCTCTTTTATGCTTTTATTTCTCTTTCCAACTAATTTGGGTGTGTTTTCAATAAAAGCCTTATCCAATTAAATATCTTGGATTAAAAGCATTAATAATACTGTTTATGAACGTAATAACTTGTAATCAGACATATTCCATGATTTGGTGGAGGCATTTTAGTGAACCATAATACAATATCAATCAATCTCGGATTTGGGACCGATATCGAATATGGATTAGAACGGTAATCATAAGCCAATTAGAATATGGACTAATAATCTATGTGTCAACACAAATTTAGTCGACCTATATATGTTATTGGCTTCAAGCCATAAGCATGTGAATTTAAGATGAATATCTAGGGAGAATATATATGTTATATGTTATATTTATTTTGGTATTTATTTTACAGAAACCTGATACTAAAGAAATTTAAAACATTTGTTTGTATAAAATAGGACACTTTTTTGGGGGGTCAGAAATTTGACTTTAATTTACATCCATTAATGTGACCAGTCTGTGACCAGAGTCAGTTGTTTATTCAAGTAATATATTTTCAACAACCAGCTTGATAGGCCTGTCGTGACTTCATATGTATTAGAATATAACTTAAGACTAGGATCGGCACAACATCTAGTCCCTGGTCGTTAATTTATCATTGTGAAAGTATACAGCCACATTTAACAAATGATAAATGTTTTACGCCATACCGGCAATTGAACCCGGGACCCTGATCTCAGTAGACATACACGTTACTGACAGAGCTAATGTGAGAAGTGTAGCAATAATATATATATTAGGGCCAGTCCCACACACAGATTATTTTGGTAGAATATTAGAAGATATTTATATTTTTTAAATATTAATTCCATCTTGAACTAATGTAAAGTTATTTCTGAAACATATTAAAATTAAAGAGAAACTTACAGGCCACCAATAAATTCCAAGAATAAAGTAGGGTGGAAGGGGATGCAAGAAAAGGCCAGTGTTCCAACAATTTGTACAGCAAATATTATTAATCAATTTTTTTTTGCTCAAAATATATCAATTATTGCTTCAGTAGAAACATAGAGCTTACCTTAATTCATATGGTGAACTCAACAGTTCTTCAATATCGGTTAAGGAAGGGTGTCCTGAAATTTAATGACAACTGTATTTTTTTAGTTTTTAAAGATTCTCATACAATGTTGCTATTATCATAACTTTTTATGTTCAAGAACTATTTAGGTCACCGTGTAAAAAAATGAAAAACTATATTTGTACAAAAGCAATATTTTGTTTTTTCTGGACAAACTATTTTTGCTATAGAATTCTAAAAAGATTAGCTATTATCATGGACCCTTAAGACATGCCTTACTCATTGAGTAATTATACAAACATACATTAATAAGCTTATCTTGTAATAAAGGGAAGGCATCGCAAGTTGAATCATAAATAAAACGATTTTTTGCCTCAATTGTAAGAAAATGGTCTTGATGAGAAATTTAAATACTATACATTAAAAGTACTACTTTAATAACACAAATAATGTTAGTTTTAAGACTTAGTTAAATGAACCACACATTAGTTTCGTCTAGTTAAATATTAATTGTAATTAATACTACATGACCGAGTAAGATAGAAAATATATATATATATATATTTATGAATGTTTCTATCCTGTAACCTGGGTAAGTATTTTTATTCAAGCCATATGTTTACCACTTCCAGCTGGCTAGGCCTGTCATATCTTCATATATCTTATAATCTAACTAAATACTAGAAATAGCACAACATCCAGTCCCCGGCCAATACATAATGGGTAAAGGGTAAATACACATTTAACCAAGGATAATTTTTTTTGCCATGCCGGTAATCGAACCCGGGGCCCTTAGGTCGGTAGACAAACACGTTACAAACTGAAATAAGGTGTCAAATATATATATATATATATATATACATGTGTGTGAAGAAAATGTATAATCTCTTAGTGGGCCTCTTGTTGGCCTCAATTATTGAGATAAAAATGGAGCTAACAGTCACAGAAATATAATTATCGAATCCTAAACTCCGTCTATCTTGACAGATGTATTATTTATACTTGTATTGGTTAAGTGAAGTCCAGCTAGAATAAAAATTAAATCCATAGTGGAACCACTAAAGTTAATCTTTTTCGTCTCTCGGAGTAATTGGAGGATCATGATATTTACCCTGAAGGGTAGCAAGCTTACCCCAAATTGTTCCAAGATGGTATAGGTCAGGGATGGCAATACTTCTACAAAAACTGTGCCACTTAAGTTTCAGCTTAATTTCTTGATAGTCTATTGTGCCAATTCTCTATTGATCAGTATTTCGAAATGAGAAAATGTTTAAAATTATGATATGTAGTTGATGAAAATATTTTTTTTAATTGCCTTCATTTTAAATCTAGACAATTTATAAGATTGTAAAAGTGAGTGTCATAGTAAACATTAGTAATTTCCACCAATAAACCCTTGCGAAACCGTCGCACATTCAACCTCCCCCTCCAACCCCCACACCTCCAAAATAATTTAGTCTTTTGTTGGGGCGTTGAAATAAAGTACTCAGCGAAGTTTATACACAAAATAGCAAAGAGAGTTTATTAATGTGAACGTATTTACAATACATCTTTGTATACAATATTTGATGTTAGAATGCAATCATCTTGAATTTAGGTTTTTCTTTTAACTTGAATTTTAAAAAACAATGTGTTTTTACGTAATCTGACTATGCTATGTCAGAAATAGGTAAAAAAAAATCCTATTCACTTATACCTTATTCATATCTATAGGCTTTGTTTTAGTTGAGAAAAAGGAAGGTTGACAACATAAATAATATCTAGGTTATATTAAAGTAAATACTTAGAAAATAACAACTCTCATGAATAAAAATTCAATAAATCAGCGTATATGTTTAACTCAAATATTGCATTAGACCATATTTTTTCCATAGTAATTTATTATATGTATTCATATTTTTCTAGCCTAGATTATTTAGGTTCGTTTCATAACTTGTTGTCTTCAATAGCAAACAATATGTACCTTAGTAAGAGCCAAGATGATTTATAGGCATTTACTTCACAAAGTTCATTGTAACCTGGCATTTACCATTCAGAGTATATGGAGTGTATATATTATCTTCATACGAGTCATTCTCTTTTAAAAATGCTTCTAAATATGGCTCTGAAATTTTTGTTGTTGGCTCCCAAGGTGGACTTTTTTTGTTGTCTAGAACGATGAAATATTGGAATATTGGAGCTGGGTGAGGCAATTGACGGGTTGAGGCCAGCACTCCACCGTAAGGCACAGATTTAATATAGAGAATATATCATAAACGGAATCAATATGACCGTGATTTATTTCATTAAAATCTGACAGGAAAGGGGGTGGAACAGGAGGAATGGAATTTTTTATTTTATTTTTAAGGACTTTTTTTTATCACCTCTCCAAGATGGAAATTCAAAGTCTTACGTTCTCGTTAATTTAAAAATGCGATCATTAAAAAAAAATTAAATTATATATTAATTTTTTTCTACACTTTATTTTAAAACTAATCGACAGGTACTAATTTTTAAAATAAATACCTATTTATTCCTCATAATGTGGCTAAAAAACATTTAAATAGATCAAATAAAATTTAGAAATATTTAGTTTTTTATTTTAAAATGTAAACCTTTACTTTTATTTTGACATTGAATTTGTAGATTATTGTACATAGTACAGATAGCAATATTGATATAATGAACTTTATTTATATGGTTAAGTTAAAACGAACGATCAAGTCAGACAGAAAACAAAAGAACACTAATTAAATATAATACTATATTAATAGATAACCTTGTTTACTAGGATTAAAAGTATGTATCACAATATAATATGTAAAATGAACATACTTCCTTCAAATTAAGTTCAAATAACATCCATGATATGTTTAATTAAAATTAATACAAGCATATGGCATTAATCGTGGAACAAACATCTGGATATAAAAAGACAGATGAAATTCCAGATGGTCAAATAAAACCTAGATATTCTCCCTTCAGTCAAATATTATGAATTAAAAAAAAATATATATATATATATATATATATATAGTTATAAAGTGGATAGAAATTAATAGCGATAACAAGCACGTAGGCTGACACTCAAATTGCGGATTGATTGCAGTAACTATCTACATCTACACTAATATTATAAAGAGGAAAGATTTGATTTTTTGTTTGTAATAGATAAACTCCAAAACTAATGGACCGATTTTTAAAATTCTTTCACCAATATAAAGCTACATTATCAATGAGTAGCATAGTCTATATTTTATTTTGAAAATTTAATTTATTCCTCATAAAAAAATGTCGATAGTTTTACACAAGGCATAAAAAATTGCCTAAAAATATGCTTTCTCCGAGTGCACTGCAAAAACTATTGGTATAAAATAAAATACTATACATATTTAACTTTCTCACTAATGTTAACAAAAAAAAATGTCTGCGAGACAATACATGTAATTATTATAGTTATGTTACAATAAACGTTTTTTGTTGAAATTAGTCAACTAAAACACGGATTCGAACAAAAAGTTATTATATCCGTATCATGATACGAATCCTTATCCAAATTAATTATTTAGTCATTTAGGCTGTTTATGTAGGAATAAATTACTTTTCAAATTATTCAAATCGGTATATTGGTTTTAAAGTTATGAAGATTATAACAAAATAAAAATTGTCGTGATAATTAGTTCAAACCGCTCTATGGAACAATGCATGTATGTTAGGTAGGTAAACTGAAATGTTACTATCCAAACTAATATTATAAAGTAAATTAATAAAAAATAGATATTATGTTTGTTTGTACCGTTGAAGTCACGGGCAGCAGCTAGTTTTTTTTTATAAATTTGGATAGTCGGTATTCTCCCTTATAGATAATACCTTTTTTATATAGTGCGTCTTATTAACTATTCATGTTATCGGCTTATATAATTACTACTCTCTAACGGAGTGATGATGAAGAAGAAAGTATTTTAGAACTAATTCATCTATCCGTATTTGCGTGGAAGTAGAGTGGAAAACCATTTAGCAAAATACACCCTCAGTAGACACTAACCGGGATTAGAACCCCAATTTACCCATCATCAGCAAGCCAGTCTCTAATGAGAGTGACAACTTAAGATCGTTCTGACACTGAAGTGTGACAGACAAATTTAATGAGAATAATTTATAATGACATGTGAACTGCATTATTTAAAAATCCGGCAAAGATTTATCTGATTACCAAACCCTTCCTTCACCTCTGACAAGACATCTTGTGAATGTGAGGAATGCCGGGCCTCCACCG
>CABEEJ010010869.1:0-12779 GCA_901482245.1 Timema douglasi | reverse complement strand
ATATACACTTATGTTAAAACTTGAAACTAATTCATGTTCACCCTCATCAAAATCGAAAGGAGTGCTAATCATTTCTGCTAAACAAGAAGCTATCCAAACTAAATCCACTGGTGTTATCTTTAGGCGTGAAGACACAAGTGCTTCTTCACCGCCCTGCCCTGCCTCCGCTTATTGGAACAATTTAACAACACAATTCTTTACTCTTTGCATATTTCGAACCGAAATACCCAGTACTTATTCTTCTGTTAGCACTCGTGACCTGCCAGATTTAGGCGCTTCCTTCACTGATCCAATTCTACGAAATTTATCAATTGCAATTTAGTGTTTAAGTATTGGGAAACTTTTCCATAAACAGGACATACACACGCGCGTGTGCGCATTTCCTGTTCAACTGGACAAGCCTCTCTGCGCATGCTTATGTTCGAGTTTTCCGTAATGTTGACAACTTGAACGTTTAGTGTGCGGCGAGGGCGCACAATAAATAATAATGCGTGGGGAACCAACCACTGTTGTAGACAGTCTTTGTTTAAGCAGAAAACAAACACACCGCGTACCGCGAGTGCTCTTTACGAGTACAGGTCCGACTGATTGTAGACGAACCATTAATGTCGCGAGCACAAATATCGCGGCGCTTTGGTCCAATCATGTCTATTGATTGCCCTCACACGACTTTAATACCACTGAGGAGAGGCTATAAACAAACGCGTTTGTGGTTACACGTTTTAACACAAAAGTTGTTTAATGGTCATATCAAAGGGATAATATGAAAGACACCCGCATCGGTGGTCACATCGTCTAACGCGTCACTCTCTTGTTGGACTGGGTTGCGTTGATTGGAAGAGATCGGGGTTCCATATACCGTTTGTTGCACTGAGGCTGTTTTCGTTCCTAAATGGTTTTCCATTCCCATTCCATGCAAATGTTGATACACTTCCTATCAATTAAATCTTACTGATCCTTATCTTAAAAAGTGCATATGCATGTAACCTGAATGGTTAGTAAAGCACGATGAAAAAAAAAATATTTTTTTTATCTTAAGCTGATATTTTAATAGCTTTGAGGGAGAATTTTGTGCACGCGTAATCTTTTTTTTTCTACATATCAGTAATATATCTGAGTCAACTGATCACATCCGCACACAACTAAATTCTAGAACAGGTAAAACAGCCCCTTCACACGTCTTCGATTCTGCACAGATATCACCACTGATGCATTTTTCGTACGACCGGTATTTTATTAAGACCTGCGCAGGAACGGAAGCGAAATTCGCGTGACATAACAAGACCACTGTGGGCTATGGCAGTGCAATAACCAGGACGAATAAACCCCGCGTATCGTCTGGAGAACGCGGGACTGCGGCGTCGTCCAGCGTGATTTAGTGCATGCACTGTTTTTCCTGCGTCCCGACAGTCGTTTTGGCAGTTGGTTGCAAACGGTGGTGCGTAACATGACCCTCCATTCTTCAACCGAATAATTTATCTGTCATTACGGACTATCAGTGATTTAAATTACAACCTAAATGAGCAAAATTACAACCAAAGCTATCAGGATAACAAAAGTGAGTTTTTGTGTGTGTGGTTTTTTTTTAAAAATCGCACCATGTTTTGAGTTAAAGGAAGATTATAATCTGCTTTATGTGTAAACCTTCCTTTGTGCAGCTGGTCGCCCGTGAAGTCATTCCTTCGAGTCACGCGACTGTTAAAAAAAATAACTTCAAAGACCTGCGGTGTTCTATTTGAACCTGTCCAAACTATTTATTTCCCTCACTCTCCTTCTCGGATAGAGATTGTGAGCGTTGATTATTCTAATGGCAGGTTCTAGAAGTAGCCTCCACTTGAAGGAGGCCGGTATCGATCTACTGGCTCGCCAGTCTTCACCATTACTACAATCCAATTTTCATAGGCAAAGTCTTATCTGACCTTTACCCGTTCTATATCTTATCAGTTATCACCTTTGATGAATATTATCCATGCCTTTAAAATAACTTACACTTAGATGTGATTTCAGTTTCGAGCGTAATCTTAATTATCTCACTTCCCGGTTAATCGGTCATGGGCTCTAAGTGCTGCACTATTCAATCAAGTGGTTTTTTTTTTGTTAGCATGTGTCGTAAATCCCGCATTGCTGGCCGCGTCCATCTCGCAATAGACTTGATTTCTGGTGGTGGGAACGTTTGAGGTTCGAATTCTGGTCAGGTGTACTTATGGTAGTTTTTTCTAATTATTTTCCTAATACCCCCCACTCAAATACGGATATATTATATCTTGTAAACTTGAACTTTATTCATAAATATGTGGGTAAACTAGAAGGTTTGTAAGAGGCAGTGTACAAATAAATTACACACGTAAACAAACAACGTTCTGTTTATGTTTTTATTAACGCATAAAAAAGTTACATTGCTTAAAAAACGATTAAAGAAGTTTTGAACCAATCCTTGTTCAGTGAGTCATTAATAACTTCTTTATTGTTTTCCGCTGTCTTTACTGCTCCGTTCAGCGATATACAATACCCATCATTAATCATAGTTCGGCGAGCGGTATTCCCACTTGTGCGCATGCGCCTGGTGGGCGCACACCAGAACCCACACAAGTGTTACCATAATTAATAATGTGTGTTTGTTCGAGTAAATGCGAATTGGCGGTTTGTCATATCCACGCTTTTAAAATAATCTATTACATTTTAAATCTGATAACCGCTTCTGCCATTATACCAAAGCGTAATAATAATAGTAATAATATTTAAAACTACATTTGTAATGCAACCCACTTCACACAAATAAAGTTGCCGATTAATGTAACCAATATTTTTCTTAACCTTATATTACTACCCATCAGGGCTATCACAATTTAATAACACTAATGAATGACCTGCTTTGGTGGCCACATGGTCTAAGGCGTCACTCTCGTGTTGATTATATTGTCGGCGAAAGGGAAATCGTAGATTGAATCCCGGTCGGGTATACTGAAGGTAGTTTTTCCTAAAATGCTTTTCCACTCTCCCTCCACGTAAATGAGGGTACACTTCCTCTAAATTCACCCTTCTTCATCCCTATTTCATTAATGTAATTAGCACATGTGCATATGACTTAAACAGGTAGTAAGACGCGGTGCTAAAAAAACAACTAATGAGGTTGGAGATTGGGAAGGTAGAATTTAGAGAAGATGTGCCCGCATTTACGTGAAGGGAGACAGACACCCGTTCGGGATTTAAACCCTGATCTTCCAGCTACCGTTAAACCAAACTAGACTGACTTATGGTTTAGGTCTTCTGCCCACCGATGCGGTTGTAAGCTAGAGTATTTCAAATGTGTGTGTGCCTCATTCTACCATATTTTAACAGCAGCTATTTCCTACTTATTATTTTCTAATAAAATTTTCGTTATGGCTTGTTTTGATGGTGAGGTTGGGGTACGAACCCCATGTATGTGTAATGATGTGGGTTTTTTTTACCTTGAATTAAACTTTTCCTCCACTCAAATACTTAACACTTTCTCTAAAAGTAAGATTTCTCATCCCTACCCCATTTATTGTTTTAAAATGTGGTTGAACCGCACGGGCCTTTAAGACGCGGCCACGCGACGTCTCCTCCCCAACAATTTCATGAGTCATGACCTACTTGTCAAATACGAATCACTCTGATAATAAAATCGAAGGTCTCTTGGTGGGTAGGCCCTGGAGCTATTCGGGGGGGAAAATATGATAAGTCTAATGGGGTCATTCGTAGGATCGTTTTTTGGTGAGGACGACGGCGTCTTTATGGGAGTCTTTATGACGCCCGCCGGCTAGAAAGGGAGGTCGCTAAATAGGAGCTTCTAGGATCTCGCTATCTCGTTGTAGGAGTCGTTCAACTTCCTTCCGCTTCCTGTCACTGGGGCCACTTCCGCCCTAAACTGGTCTACTGGCATAGTTAACCCTCTCCTAGAAAATGGTCCTCCTCTCTCCCTTTCTTTCTCTTCCGCCATACTTCCCTGGTCCCATCCACCCTGTACCAAGGTGATAACAGCAAGCACCTTGCACACCGGCTTCCATTCATGACGGGCTCCCGTTTCACGTAAAGATACGGATTTCGTTTGTTTTTTTATCCCTACGTCTTACTTACTACCTGTTCAAGTTATACGCATATATGATAACTACTCTAATGGGGTAGGAATGAAGGAGGAAGCATTTTAGAGGTAATCTGCCCACTTTATCGTGGAAGGAGAGTGGGAAACAGTTTAGTAAACAAAACACAAGTATATCCGACCGGAATTAAAACCCTGATCTCCCCGTTTTCAGTAGGCCAGTATATCATGAGAGTGATGCCTTATTAGACCATCCGGCCACGGAAGCAGGTGGTTTCATTATTTGTGTGTACTATCGGCAAACATGATATAACATAACCAGGGCTGTTCATCTTTCTAGGAGACTAGAGTTCGAGTCTAGACATTACAATATCGCTGTAGTCGTCAACCAATCTCCCGGGGTACGAATAACAAGCAGTTTTGGTCGAATGGGGGATTGGCTGACTTCCGAATCTCGCGTTGTCGCATATTTCATACATTATCCCCAAGATAAAGCGCTTTGCCTGGTTGCGCACGTACGAACCCACCTTAGTGACCAGAGCTCCTTTAATCTATTAAAACCTTAGTTCAAGTTTTTTCTACTGCTCTATGTAAGTACGACTAGGTTAAGTTTTGTGTTTATAACTGTGGCGCGTTTCTTCTAAATCCTTCCATCGTCATATTTGCCCCTGTAGTGTCACTATGCGGATAGTCCGTACGGGCTGTAAGACGTGGTCCACTTCATAAAAGAAACATACCAGATTGTCTTCATAAATAGTCCAGAGAGAAAAGCGTGTGGAGAAGTAAGGAAGCTGTTTCTGGTCGTGCTTGACTAGTGGGAATATTGAGATGGCGTGAATAAACTTTGACCGGCGCGTGGCTCAGAAAGAAATACTGAACTAATGCACTGTATTACTTCCTTTCGCACACGTGGAGAAGCCGAGGGGGCGTAGACTACGCGATGGTACGTGCCTTTGCTAGCGATAGCTGCCGGGAGATACGCCCCAAGTCACATCGCCAGCTGGGAGCTCATGCTGCGAGTTAACAATAGCCCTATTATCACTAGACGGCGCATCAAATCTCCTCCAACATATGCTGCAACACGCTGCAACACGCTGCCACAAATACATGTCCGCGTGCCCCACCTGTATGGAGTGAACATTTTGATGTATTATTCATTTCAAATTTAAAAAGTTCTGTTAGTATTATTGACAAGGTATTCGTCCTGTGAATGTGTTAATAGTCCATTATTAAATGTTTTTTATAATATGTTGTAACTTGTAAGGGTCTATCTATGGTTTATATTTTTATTTCACATTAGATATTTATTTGGTCAAAACTTGATAAGCCTGCGATGTCTTCTTTTAAAGTTAAGACAACATTAATTATCTATATCTTTAATAACAAAGTGTATACTTTTGTCAAAACGATATTGACCTATTTTATGGATCTAAATTGACAGAGTAGGACTTTCCTCTACCCCCTCCCCCCGTTCCACAGACGCAGCTCTGGAACCGCTGGATATTTTTACCTAAGTATTGCTCAATTTGTGCTCGGGTTTGCTAGTATTTTTTTTAGAACGAAATTTTCTTTGTTGGTAAAAGTTTTTAGTCCAGTTCTGTGACTAAGAGATAAAAGAGGCCGGTTACAGCAGTCGAAGACCCAGTTTTTAAAAATCTCAGATGACAATTAAAAGGCTATGTATGTAATATATGTGTGTAGGTTGGCTTTTCCGATCGTATATTAATATTACTAGTACTGGGGTTGGAGGTTTTAGGATTATGTGCTTTCTTTTATATTAAGTAATTATGCATGTCGTGTTCTGAAATAACTCTTTGTTTTAGAAAGTTCATGTTAAATTCTCTAATTATAAAGTAAACACTACCCGTTCGGGCTGTTCGCCTATATATTATGCTAAAATGGTAGAAGTGAGGAAGGTAAAATTAGATAAAATATAACCTCATTTTCAGGAGGATAGTGGGAGACCATTTAGAGGAAAAACCACCCGATCGGGATTCAAACTTCCGAAATACCCATCATCGACAAACCAAATTAGTTCGACACTCAGATCACGTGCCCATTGACGTGGGTGACTGCTATTAAACCTGCTAGATGTAGTTACCGCTGACTGTCTTATTCGCCATAAGAGTTGTATGTGATGACGGCACTTTCGACGAATTCTGAATTCTGCCTCACGACCCATTCATACGAATGCTTCCTTTATCCAACATTTGGTGCAATCTCTAAACTCGGTGATCGAGCTCTATACGTGGGAGGTCACTCTTTCGATCCCACACACTAGTTTGACGTTTCCGCCGAGTAATGGTTTATTTCTAAACTTTTTTTTTTATCAATTCGGAGGAATAGTGTGCTTAAGTGGCTGTTGCCATATCCGCACCGAACTATGACCAACTTGAGCCTCGCAAAATATAATAAAGTATACAAACGCAATCTTGGCACACAACGTTATTTATTCTCTATATGTGAATCGATTACTTTAAGCCCATGCAATATCAGATTTATCATACTCTAATTAGATACGTATTTGATGCAGTAATTTATTCGTAGTGTGTTACATAATTCAGTAGCTATTTTGGTTTAAAAATACTCTGCACAATTCTTTGTTGAGGTGTGGGATCCCAGGCAACCGTGCGGGTTTAAGAGCGTGTGTTACAGGCCAATCAACTCTGTGATACCTTTGTTAAAAATCGTAAATACATGACATTCAATTCCGTGTCTCAATTAACTTTGTGAAATCAACGGTCAGATATCGTCTTGGCTCGTGTATCTTGGGTGCTGACGAACACAACATAGCTATGAACCGAACATAAATATCTTGGCTAGCCAAATACAACATGTTTCAAACTAATATGGAAGATATTATGTACATTTTTTATTCTAAGATATAGTAACTTATTGTCTTTTTTTCATTGATGGTGTCACTTTCAATGTTTGTTATTGAAATTAATATTGTCTAAGACAGGTGCTACTAAACTTTTTAGATCAAAGAAGCCTTTGCACAAAAGATAAATTAATTAAATTAGAGCCCTCGTGATTTTTTTACACTAATATTATGAACATTCATTAGAGATTATTATTATTATTATTATTATTATTATTTAACACCGCGTCTTACTACCCGTTCGGGCTATACGCTTTAAGTACTAATTACGCTGATCGATTGGGAATTGGGAAGGTTGAATTAGAGAAAGTGAACCCGCATTTTCGTGGAGGGAGGGTGGAAATATATTTAGAAAAACCACCACAGTTCACCCGACACCGAGATTCGAACCTTGATCTCCCCGTCCGCAGTAGTCGAACATAACACGACTAGCGCGTTAGCCAACTACGCCACCGAGGCGGGTCTTTTAGAGACAGTTAAATTTTACAAATGTAAAATGTCAAATTGCCTTTATTCCGATTTAAAAAAAAGGGTAATAATAATTACTGGTGCTATTTTATAGTGTGAAAAAATAAATAAAGAATAAGTTAGAGAGTTATGGGGTAGCCCAAAGGCTCCGTGGAAGACAATTTGAAAATCGCTGGTCTAAAACTATCACTTTGGCATTTTAGTAAATTTTCCTTCTTTAAAATTTAGACATTATTAAAATATTTACAATTTGATCTAAGTTATTCTTAATAGACAACAAGCTTTGTTAGTGCTCACTAAAAAACGTAAATAAGAGGTGGAACATTAAGACTAGTTCAAAATCCAGCTAGTCCTTAAGTGGCACACAGGTCTGGAAAGTTTCGACATCCCGGCTCTAAGCAATTGTTCGTGCATTTTAACTAAACTACACCGTACTCATTCATACCCCATTAGCTGATATTCAGATAACCTGGATGGGTAGTATCAAGATGCAGTGCACTAAAAATAATTATGTTCAGCGCAGGCGTATCTTGCTACATCTGGTGACAAATGGCGCACTTGCGCTGGTACATCCAGATCTTGTTCAATAAAACGATGACTTCACCGCGTTAAAAGGGGAGATGAAACTGATGATGAACTTAGCTCGGCCTTATTAGTCTTGTGATATAGTAGAACACGTCCTTACTCGCCTCTAATGGACGTTTAATTAAAGGAACATTTAATTTACTGCGTGGGGTCTTAGTCATCTGTTTCTTTCTCTTGGAAGAGACACTCTTCTTCTAGTGACGTAGAGATAGATATCAGAGGTCAGGCTGCCAAGTGGTTGCTCAAATTCATATATGAGTTTCTTGGTTATTAATATTTCAAGCCAGATTATTTTTTGAAATACATACGAAGTCTCCTAAAGTCGCACGCTAGAAGGTAAGTTTGAAGAGTTTTGCACTAAGGTTGCTTTCATCCGATAGTAGGTTCTCTACCTTTGGCATGTCATAAGATTTCGAATCCGCATAGGTTTTTCACGAGGGAGACGGTTAAGTTGGGGTTAAAATCTCAGTCAAGCGTATTCAAGTACTTTTTCTTAAGTGGTGTCATGTTTGAATTATCACAGGTTGGCACGAGGGGAATGGATAGGTTGGGGTTAGAATCCCGGTCGAGTATAGCAAAGGTTTTTTTTATAATGTGTATGAGAGGAATGGATAGGTTGAATTTACCAAAGTGTTTTTTTCTATTAAATGGTTTTCCAATCTCCCTCTACGCAAATCCGGTTATATTCTTCTAAATTTACCGTCCTTATNAGCTGAGCACAATAAATAGGACACGGGTGATAACTGAAAAGACTACCTCGTCATAATTTGCTTAGGATTGTTATTTTTCTGCACTCTCAATAACTTAAATCATCCACCTTAAAATTACAGAAAAATACGGGTGAATTTTAAAGATCTACATCAGTCTCCGCCTAGAATAAGATTCAAGAGATAATATTGATTAAAAAATCGAGGTAACTGGTTGGAATTGAACTGCTACTGAAAGCAAAACAAAATAAGGAAATTAAACTATATGTTTCTACTGGAGAAATATTTGATTTATTTCGGCAGAAAAAAAGGTTTTGCTATAAGTATTGCAAACACGTTGGCCTTTTCTCGTGTCTTCTTCCACCACCCCACCTTACTTAACCAATAGCAACACGAGTCTAATTCCGGAGCCACGATCCACTTAACAACTTTCACTTAACGTAACGTTACGCAACATATATTACCCTATTATATTTAAATTGAAACCATTACCATGCACTTGACGTAAAATTAAGGTTAACTTCACTCAAGTGTTGTTCATGGAATAACGTTACGTTACGTTACGTGAAGTGTGTCACGTGTTCCTGCCAGCCAACCATGCTGTGGGTAATGTCGACAAGGTTATTTAGCTCTTCATTTGTTTGTTTATGGTCTGCGGCCGCTTTCTTTGGTGTAGTTCGTTTAACCCTGTCTCGCGAACAATACACCAATGCCTCTTCTTGTACTTTATTTTGTAACTCTAGTAAGCTTCTGTTGACCACCTCTGGGGTCTAGTGGTTAGAGTTCCTGGCTACAGATCCAGAGGTCCCGGGCTCGATCCCCGTCGCTTCCAGAATATATCTAAGAAGCAGGTGGTCAGACTCAGCCGCGCCAGGGCAGACGAGGAGCTACTCGAATAAATTAATTAATGGTAGCTATGTTTATAGAACTAGGATGAACGGCTGGAGGGTTCGTTGTGCTGATCACATGACACCCTCTATCCGCAAATGTTGGCACTCTCATTGCTAACGGTGGCGGCCGCGGGGTCGGTATAACTCGCTGGCGGGCTCATGCCATGGAGCTTTATTGTGTGAGCTTTATTGTGTGAGCTTCTGTTGCAAGGATTCAGCTGCCAGATTGCCATTTTATTGAACTATTTGTTTTAACAAACAGTCAAAGTTCATTAGCTGTGTTTGGCTCGAGTTGTTGACGTACTTATGTACATCCTGATCAGACTATGTTCCTTTACGTTACGTGGGTGTAAGTTGATTTGGATCACAGCGCTGATGCGTGACTGTTAGTACAGTAAATATGAAAAACAACTCCCCGGCTAATATAAAGTTTAGTGTTTATGTTATATGCCATTGTATTAAATTGCCACAATTGTTCCAATTGCCTAAGAGCGTGAAGTGAGACGGGTAATTTAGAAACTCCCTGGTGACAAACGTTTCGAAATTAGTTTCGCTATCATCGAGAATTTCAGTGATACCAATTATAATCTTATTCACACCAACGAGTTTTTCAAAACTGTCACTCTAATTGAATGTTGTATTTTTTTTTTTTTTCAATAAAAATGAGTCACTTTCGTGTGGCCAACTTCAACGCAGTAAGTAATTTTTAATTGAGTTGAACATTCCAATAACTTGTCTTGTCGAATTATGTACAAGATTTTAATGTATATAAGATAATATATTCATTGGTACAAGATCAGGTTTTATCCCTCCAACTTGACTTTAGATAAGAAAAGGTTTGGAATAAATACTTCCTTCGTAGCATATATTAATAAAACTCACCTTAAACGCTTGGACTATGCAAATGAGAGAACTGCATGCATGACTTAATCACAATATATGATTGATTATACACATTAAACCATTTACTAAGACTATATGTTCAATTTACATAATGCTATTTTTAGTCCGCCTAAGCTAATATATTATTAGATAAAAACACATACTTTCTTTACGACTTTTTACTGGGAGATAAATAATGGTGTTTTTTATAACCTCTAGTCAGATATAAAATTATTTTAGAATCGTTTACAAACAAACATATCAATATAAAATATTATTTAAAAAAATTAACAAGTCGCTCTAATCACTCTTTTAATTAAAAGTTATAGAAAATTTGGAAAAAAATATAACTGTGATAGGTTTAATCTGTTTTACTAATTTTTAAATGAACAGTCCTAGTTTTGACTTTTTTTTCCCTTAAACTGAAGCTATTTCAGACTTCTGATCGCATCAAGATGTGACGTTCATTAAATAATCTGATCGTTGGACCAACCCAATTGACTGTGCGTAGGTGTCGGCTAAAGTGGATGCCCGTTCATTTTATAAAGAGTACCGTAATAGTTCACTGACTCCTTGCTACTCGCAGAACAGGAGCTTGGTCGACGTTTTCTTGAGATGTCATCTTTTGTAACAATTTCACACGGCGCTTTTCTTCCTGGTTATAAACTGACCTGAAACCTTTATTAGGAGACCATTGTGAGGTCGAGAGATTGTTAACAAACAGTGTGGGGAGAAGGGGGGGGGGGCGCCTACGTCTTCTATCTGCGTGTCCATCACGGATACATTGAGGAGGGAACGTTCAAGTATTACATAAGCACCTTTTTGGCCATTCTAGGGCTCCCCTATCTCCCCCTTTGTAATAAAAAATAAGCAAATGTCCCCGTTCTTGCCTACATCATATCATATTAGTTATTCGATTTTTTTTTGCACAGGAATAACCAATATTAATNAGGGGGGGGGGGCGCCTACGTCTTCTATCTGCGTGTCCATCACGGATACATTGAGGAGGGAACGTTCAAGTATTACATAAGCACCTTTTTGGCCATTCTAGGGCTCCCCTATCTCCCCCTTTGTAATAAAAAATAAGCAAATGTCCCCGTTCTTGCCTACATCATATCATATTAGTTATTCGATTTTTTTTTGCACAGGAATAACCAATATTAATACATTCCTAAAATCATTAGTGTAATTAGTGCATAAGTGTGTAACCCTAACGGGTAGTAAGAAGTAAGCGTATAACCCGAACGGGTAGTAAGACGCGGTGCTATTATTATTATTATTATTATTATTATTATAAGTACTGAAAGAATATATTTATGTATAGGTCATGAAATTTGGTTTACATAATTCAGTAGAGAAAACATTTTTAATCAAGATCGAAATTTTTATAAATATAAAATTGACAATTTTTAAACCATCGAATAAATATATTCAAATATAAGAATGATGATGGACAGTTATTTTATTTTTCTCAACGCCGTTAGGGGAGTTGGAAAGGGGGGAGGGGAATAGCATAAACTTGTGTTTGCGTGTCCCAAGTGATTAAACGTGTATAAATACTACATTTCCATCTCAAATTGGAATAAATACGTGCTAACCGTCTGAACGAGTGTCCTTGCTCTCTTAACCAGAGTTTCACCGCACCGGGGGGCACACCGCCACGTGGGCGCTAAAAAAACACGTCTCGATCTGGCCTGCTCCTGACTCGATAATCACTTGGTCCCTTGGTCGCGGTCTTTCTAGTTGTTGTTTTTTAATGACCTGACAAAATGATGGCCACTGGTGTTGATGTGAAGGCAGGTCAAGAAGCTGTCGCCGCCGCTGAACATGGAGCAAGGAACAATCGCGGACGTAGGTGGGTGACGTGAGGACACTTGCCTCGTGCTGTAATTATCACGTGGGTGTCCCACACACAAACATACACACATATTTAAGAATCAAATAGCCAAAGCTATAATATATGCTTTTAGTGAGGATTTACTCCATCTAGATATCAGATATTGAAAAATGACACCTGGATCTTGATATAATATGATATCTAGATGGAATAAATCCTCGCTAGAAGCATATATAATAGCTTTGGCTATTTAATTATTAAATATGCACTCCCTTACAACTATAATAATTGTACAAGGGGTAGCATTAAGCCAACTACTGAGCCGAATGTGGCTGCGTCATCTGATAGCTCATTATCTTAATAAAAATCACACATTTGTAGCCGACGATTTCCACACGTCCATCATAGACTCTGCCTTAAAATATGAGTGAAGAATTACCCTGGGCACGGGACGATTCTTGGATAACTC
>CABEEJ010010868.1:0-12782 GCA_901482245.1 Timema douglasi | reverse complement strand
ATTACGTTTTGGACGATATTTACTTATGATTTAGCTTAATTTATTATATATTAGAACTGCGATTTTGTAGAGGTCATGACGACGCAATTTGGACTTAGAGATATTACTATTCCTGCAAACGTATCTCGTCCGCTTCACGGATCGTTTAGGGACTGTTAACACCGCCACGTTTGGTGTGCGGGATGTTTAGTAATATTGTACCTTTTTGGGTATTTGGGTAAAATCCTGTGAGACGGTCTTGTTACTGTCATTATTGGGGGATTGAATCTCCTTAGATCTGAACTTTTTTGGTTATACCTGGGGTCGCGAACCCGGGTCATAGCGTGTTAGTATAGTTTATTGCTAGGATATTCTATTTTAAATTGATCCATCTGTGTAATGGATCTTAGTTCAACTTGTTGGGCTTTAGAATGGGTGTGAGGGTAGCCCTTTTTAGGAACTCTTTCTTATTCATAAGTGATGGGGGAGTCGCCGATGGCGAACTGTCTAGGTCTAGTGTTTATTGTTAGTATGCGGGTTATGGTTCCTATGCTATATTATTATCATCATACATTACGAACTTGTATGAAGGTCAATTTAAATGTTTGTTAATGCTGTGGGTCCCCTCGGTGGCCATCTTATTACTTGGGGTCGTGCCCTATTATTTGTTTGTATATTGTTTACTATGGCCTTGTTTTGCCGGCGCCTATCTGGGCATGTCCCACTCTTTTCTCTTGGAGTATTGTTATTGTTGAAAAATAAATAAGCTCTCTTATGACCAACCTGACTTTTATTTGTGGTATAAATAAAGGGGGGGGGGCACAGTTACATCTGGGATTAGGTATTATTGGTGGAACATCTATTTAATCACAGGTGAACAAGACAAACCAAGAGAATTCATAAATAGCTGTCCAAAGTTTTCTAAAAATAATAATGTAACCTCACTTGAATATTAACATTTGTCATAAAAAATATATGGTGGAATGTTTGGAAGTTAATGTGGATGTTAAAATGCTAACCAGAAGGTAGACGTCGTATTATCTTTACGAGGACTTTAACGAGGACGCTAGCTCTAGCCGAACATTGTAAAATCAGAAGTAGTGGCCGTTATCGCTTAGCCTTATGTTAAGCTCTAACAAATAGAATAACATGACATTGTAAGACTAGGTCTAAGTCTAACCATAAAACTGGCCTTGACGGTCAGAATCAGTGAGTGAATGTTTAGTAACTCTTGATTGTTATGTACATATTATCTTATGTATGCTAATACATTCGGCCAGATACAAGTTTGATCATAGATCAAATATCAAGCATAATGGCGTATCTCGTAATTATTGTGAAATCATGTCTGAATATGAAACATATCTGCTGACGGAATGTGTTAGGACTAGTCTTTTCACTTACCACCAATCAAAATTAAAATGTATCTAACACTATTGACCAAAATCGGTATTTAGTAAAAATATAAATACATTAGAAAACTATAGGCTAATAAAATTTTTACACTTCCAATGATAAAATAAATAAAATGTATTAAATGCTTTTGGCCATAATTGGCATTTAGTAAAAATATAAATACACTAGTAAATAACAGGTTAATAAAGGGATCCTTGTCCCAATGATAATTAAGTTGCTCAGCCTATTTTTAAATACGGAGAATTTTATGTCCTGAAACCCACAAATATTTTGTTTAAAATCGATTGCCCATCATGTGTTGTATTCCCACTTTTCTCTCTCTAATACTTGCCAAGTAATAAAAGTGTTTTCCATTGTTGATCTATTTCGTCTAAATCTATACTGATGATCCCCAAATTTTTCTTACATATAGCATCAATCTCATTAAAATGATTCGAGACAAAAGGTCAAGATCATTTAATACTCTATTTCTTTTGTTCATAGCCAAGTAATTTTTAAATACCTACTTGCTGTTATACATTTGTAGCTAACAATTATTGTCTATTTTAATTTACATATTAAAATACATGCATTTAATTCTATTAACTACAAAGTTATACTCGTTTAAAATCTAACATAAGGAGTCATACTGTTTTAAAATTGGCATAAAACTTTCAGCTAATTGGTTCATATAAAGCTATTAGTTTTGTCAAGGAATGCGCCACTAAATAGAGGTCTGGACCCTTATTCCTGAGTGTGCCTTCGAGCATCTCGAGGACTTTTCCTTTTCGAGCTTCACATTTGCTATTTCTCAATCATTTGAGACCATTCGAGACAAACAATTCGCACTGATCTCAATCACTAATTCTCGACGGAGTCTAACTAATCGAAATATAAAATTTCGAAGAGCTTAGCAGTATTGGTAAATACAGATGGCGTATATATTACATTTGTTTGTATCCAAGAAATAGAAGAATGTAAACTTGAAATAAATAGGCCATTTTGAATCTTTAACGATAGGGATAATACATTTTCCATTAGTGATAAAGCATTTGTCAATCTATTTAGATTGAACAAACGTAGTGCATGTTATTTAATTGACGCATTAGAAAACGTGATGGAGAGACAATCTCGAACGTCTGCACTATCTGTTTTACAAAGGTTTGTGTTGCTTTTTTTTTTTTCTTAATAATAGTAATAATAATAACAAAACTATACTATACTAACGTGTTGTAATAAAACAATTTTTTTTATTTTATCACGCTTTTAAGATAAAACAATCAATATGTTTTAAAAGAATACGTTTTGTTTCAAAAGTAGCATTTCTTTTTGACATAATAAAAGTAGTATAATAAATTTATTTACAATAGTAAGAAAATAGGTTATGTATCATAGAGATAAATATTGTTAACATTGAAAATCATTTAACGTTTATTCTGGGCTGGGAATGGTTAAGCTCATCGGAATTTAATTAATTGTATGAGAAATTAGTGTATACAACATAAATTGAATTCGAATGATTGATTTTAGTTCAGGATTACAAAAATGTTTTCTCACCGTTTTTGAAGCGTTCGAAAAGGTTAGATTCGAGTTCAAAACGAGAGATCTCGGGAAAAGGTGTACTGGCATCTTCTCAATCACGAATAATCGTAACCAGCCTTGATACCAGGAGCCCGATAACGCTCTAGTCTAGTAACCAGGTCAATCTCGTAAATACGCTTAATAAAACTTGGAAAACAACCTTTTCCTTTAACTTTTAGTGAGAAACTAAATATAAAATAAACTATGAATTTAATGTGATAAAAATAAACATAAACAACATTTAGTGAAAGATTATTTATGTTTTAGTCTTTCTAAAATATGATTGTTTATAATAAAACTGTAACTTTGTTGTTAGACTCTAGTGAATTTATATTTTTACCATTTATTTTGGTTAATAGCGGTAGATACTTTCTTAATTTTATTTGATGGGATATTGATTTTTGGTAGTTGGCAACATTGTTTTTCAAATATTTCGGTTGTGATATTTCGTAATTATTCTTAATTTTACAATAGTAGAAATCCAGTAAATACAGTTATTTGTGTATTTGGTCGTTTGTAGCTTTTATCCATAAATATGTCTACACCTGTTAAGAGTTCTTTAACATCTACTACAGATTCTGACTCTAAACTATCTTTGAACACAATAAAACGTGAAACACAATCTTTTCCAACACCATTTAGTGATAAACTAAAAACATTGTGTACGCAATATGAAGATTCGCGGGATTCAAAACCTATTCTCATAAACAGTTGGCCTAAAGCAGAGAAGCTTATTTTTCCAAAAGCAGAAGTTGAACCTGTTACCTTGCGCTCACTTTTAAACTCTGTAAAGGTTGAATCCATTGTAAGTAAGAGTGATTTTATGAATGCTTTTGATTATGGGACTCTTTGGGTTTTATTGGTAACTCAGAATAAGAGTTGCATCCCGGTGTTAACGGGATGGTTCCAGCCCTTTTATGATGGTTTTTGGGATTTTCGTCCAATTTGAGGGTTCGCTTACATTCATTCGCAACTGTTTACTAGTACATGTGTTTGTTTCATGCTTTAAATTGTCTTTGTTAGAGTGAAATTTCGGAGGGAGTAACTTTAATCATCAAGAATTAGTGAGAACTTTAATGTGGGATTCCAGAATGTCTAAAATTTCTTTTAAAAATTATATTTGTTTACTAGATACATAGGCCTATAATTAATACTAGATAAAATATCAGCCCTCTATAAACTAGTATTATCTAATTAACCATTTAGAAAATATTTACTTGAATAATCTATTTCACAGGGCATCGTTCTGTTATATTCTTGATAATTCTGAAACGCTAGAACCGTTTGAACAAGCAAAAATCTCTTTCTACGTAAATCTATCAATATAATAGGGTATTACTTCTTTATTCCCTTTTATCAAACACAAATTTTATTTCCTTTTACTGAGTTAACTTTAACTAATCAAACTCTTACACATAGGCCCTAGTTTTATTTAGTCCACATATATAAACTCAATTAGCAACTATGCAACTAAAATGTATTAACATAATAGGCACAGAATGACCAATATAAAAACACAAACATTTATTATATTTTTCTGTAATCATCATTTTATAAACATACTCTTTTTTTTAGTTGATAGTTAAAACTAGGTAACCTAACCTAGCCTTAAAATCTATTAAAATTCAATTACAAGATTGACTGAATGTGAGATGTTACAACTTGCACAATGGCCCAACACGATAGTAGGTACACTTAGAAACACTTAAAGTGACAAACAACAATGTATTGTGCATATCTGACAAGCAGATGTGAATGGTTGTAAATGATCCATCATGAATCAAGTTCCATAGCTTGGCCTTTTTTTCCCAGCTTGTTTTGAGGGTAGGCCTACACCATTTACAAGTGTTTGATTTATATTTTCTTCGACACATAATTTACATACCTTTTAGGCAATTTTTTTAAACTCAAAAATCCCTGATGTTTTTACTAATATGCAGAGAACTCATTGATAATTAATATATTTAGAATTCAATGATATTAAATTAAATATTGGGGGTCATTTCCGTGTCAAATCAACCAGTAAAAAATATTTTGGGACCTGAAGGATTCCGATTTTTAAGAATTTATTTTCATTTATTGTTTTATCAAAAGGGGTGGGGTGGGGGAATGTGAATTCTCAGATATTTTGCCACATAATTTTTTTAAAAACAATTTTCCAAAGATTTTAAAAATATCCAAGCTTTGTATTGTTTTGAAACAGAAAAATTCATGTAGATCTTCAATCAATAGTGCTAGAGAGTTCTTTTATAACCCATTTCAAGCTCTTTTGAAGGGCTTTAATTTGATATGCAATACAACTGACTTTTGAAAAAAAAAGTTTTTTTTAACCCGCTTTCAAAATTTTGATTTTTGAAAATCTCAAAAACACAATTATTAATAATTTTTTTCTAAAAAAATGTTATTATTTATTATTATTATCATCATCACCGCGTCTTACTACCCGTTTGGGTTATACACACTTACGCTAATGTGTAATGGTAGGGTGATTGTGAGATGAAATGGAGGACCTACAGTTTAACGTGGAATCCGAACCACGGGTGAGGCCTGGCATTCCCCACACTCACAAGATGTCTTGTCAGAGGTGAAGGAAAGGTTTGGTAATCAGATAAATCTGTGCCGGGACCGAGGATTGAAACCCGGCCACCAGGTCACCATGTTATTCTTAGTACATGTATTGACTAAAAGTGTACCAAATTTGAAGTTGAAGAAAAGATGGGTCCATGAGAAAATAATTTTTAAAGAATACACACACATGTAAAAATGACCATCTTAAGGGGGAAGATTGTGCTTGAGATGTGTTTTTAAATGTGTGTACTATAATATTATAGGTGAGAGACAGGCCATAACATGAATAACTTAAATACAAACATCCTGGAAATAACTGTTTTAATTATATGACTGGGAAACAGGTCCGTGCATGTGTGTGAGTGTGTACAGGGTTGTAAATGAGCCTGTCTCAACTTGCTCATTTGACAAAATTGTTAGATTATCTCAGCTCAGTTCTCTTTCAGTCTGTGTTCAGGTTAGCTATGTGTTATAGTGTCATGAATTTGATCCAATCTTGGTTTTAAATTTTTATTTGTTTTTAAAGTATTTTGTCATGTTGTGAACATTTATGATTTTCAACTTAAATGTGACAATAATAGGCCTATATGTTTTTGGGATGCTTTTTTAACCAGTCTGGGAAATTTCATGCTACTTTAAGTGTGTGTCTAATTAAAGCTAGAATTAACTGTTTACAAACAAATTTTGCAAAACTTTTTAATATTAGTGGGATGTAGGAATGAAAATATGTGGTGGGTGTAGGCTAAAACTTACCAACAGTTTAAAAAAATGCCAGGGTACAGTAAGGATGACTGTGATTATATGGATCGCAATTCATATTTTGAATATTTAGATAAATCATTAGAGTTAGTAGGAGAGTTACCAATCAAGGGGGAAATTTTTTTTAGTAGATTCCTACACCAAACAAAAAATTGAAAAAGTAAAAACAACTCTTAAAAAACATTTATTGGGCCTCAGAATTTGAAGGTTGAAAAATCTGTGTACAAAACAAATCAGAAATTATAACCTAATTCAAAACAAGTTTTTACAACTGAAAGTCATAATGAAAAAATGACTAGGCCTATACTAGCTGTTTTGCCTTGTAGTTGGAGTCACAGCAGGGTTTAAAATTAGTTTGTAATTAATGATTATAATGCCAGAACAGTAAAAAAATCAGTTAAAGAAAAGGGCGTCCTTTCAAGTCCTAACTCCAAGACAGGGAAAACTTTAGATTCAACAACAGTTCAGCTTGTTCTTGATTTTCATAATGGAGATGATTATAAGCAGAGTGCAAGGGAAGAAAGATGTTAAAAAAATCATTTGCAAAAACGGTTAGTTTTAATAAATCTGAATGAATTTCAAATGTCCAAAGCAGAGTACCCAACATCTCGTATTGGTTTTTCTAAATTTTGTGAATTGAGGCTACAAAAATGCATTTTACCAGGGAAGAGTGTAACCCATACAGTGTGTGTGTCTGCAGTACTCATCAGAATGTAAAATTAATGATGAATGGATCTAAAATGAACAATCTTGTATTGGAGAGAGATGAAGCAAAAAACTACCAAACCTTCCTAGGATAGGTCTCTTTAAGGATTTACTAAGTCAGAAGTTTGAAGGCAAAATGATAGATAGTGTAACATATAAGAAATGGTTGTCTGTAGATGTACGTTGTAAACTGTCATCAAAGATAAAGATGAATTTATAGAGGAACTTGCTGAGGACCTGTTGAAGTTAAATACCCACTAATTTATAGCAAACATCCAAAAGGAATCAAACTCGAAGGCAGGAGAATTTGTTGTCACTTGTGATTTTGCAGAAAAGTATTCATTTGTGTTTCAAGATGAAGCTCACTCCTACCATTGGACTGACAGCCAGGCTACCCTCCATCCCGTTGTAATTTATTACATTGGAGAAGACAATATACTGAGACATCTCAATTATGTTTTCACAACATTGTTACAGTCAACCTCTTCCAAACACACCTGATGGCTGTTCTCAAAGAAGCTATTCCTAACATACAACTAATATTTTACTTTTCAGATGGTTGTGCAGGCCAGTATGAAAACAGAAAGAACTTTTTGAATATATGTTCGCAAAACAGATTTTGTAATTGATGCAGAGTGGCATTTCTTTGCCGCATATCATTCAAGGTAAAAGTGCATGTTATGGTCTCGGGGGAGCTGTGAAAAGACAAACTACAAAAGCAAGTCTGCAACCACCTTATGATCAGCAAATAATGACACCTCAGCAGTTATTTGATTTTGCAAAAGTAAATATTCCAGGCATCCAATTTAAATATTGGCCACAGAAGAATACAATGAAAATGTGATAGACAACACATTTCGATGAAACAAAAACAATAAAAGGAACACACAAATTTAATGCAGTGATCCCAATCTCAGAAACACAAATGGAGACCAAGCCTTACTCCCTAAGAACAGAAAAAAATGATAAAAGAGCCTGTAATATTAGATGGTTTGTCAGCAGAGTTAAAAAAACTTAATCTGAATTTGTTGGCACAGTTAAAAAAATGGAATCCGGATTTGTCACTGTTAAATATGACAACTTTTAGTGGCTTGCTTGTATTGTTGCAAAAAATCATGAATCAAATGAAATTAAAGTAATCTTCTTACATCTTGGAGGACCTGCAGCATCTTTTTACTATCCTCAGCCAAGGTCAGATAGTTTGGATGTAAAAACTGAGACTGCTGAATATGGTTGAACCAATAACAGCAACTTTCACCAAAGAAGAGAATATTACTTCATTCTTTTCTAGAAAAAAAGCTGAAAACACGTGAAACCTAAATCAAAAATGTATTTTAATGTGTTAAATCAGAAAACATTTAAGACTTTTTAATGACTTATTAGTGTACATATCCATGATGTTTTTTCAACAATACAATAATTTGTTGGTGATAACCAATATTTTTATATATAATTAATTTTGTGATTTAAATTGTTACCACTGAAGTTAAAACAAGGACTCCAATACCAGATGAATTTCAGGTAGGCCTTTAATGGTTCTATATTGAATAATTCCAGCAGTTAGTAATATTAATACAGTTTTTAAATCAAAATGTAACTGGTATTTATTTTGAATAATAAAAACGTAACTTTTGCGCCAATGACCTGCGCACTATTATTTAGAATTTTGTCATCAACAAAACTCATCTTTTCTCCATCTTCAAATTTGGTACACTTCTAGTCAACAATACATGTAAGAATAACATATATTTTTTAGAAAAAAAATCAATTATGGTGTTTTTGAGATTTTAAAAATCAATAGTTTTGAAAGTTAGTTAAAAAACTGTTTTTTAAAAGTATATTGTGCTGCTTATCATATTAAAGCCCTTTAAAAGATCTTAAAAATGAGCCTCAAAAGATTTCTCTAGCATCATCGATTTCAGCTCCACAAACATTTTTATCTTTAAAAACAACACAAAATTGGGCAATTTTTGCAATTCTTAGAAATTTATTTAAAAAAAATTGTTTTGCTCTAGCAAAATGTTTATTTTTGACATAAATCATAAGTACGACTAAAAACAAAGTATTGTTCAAATTTGAGACATGAAGGTTTAGACCCCTGTTTGATTTGACATGGAATTACCCATTATTAAGATACCTTGTTATGAGTAGGCCTAATTAAAAACCAAACTCACCTATGTGGTGTGGAATCGCTTGGCCATAATTGTTAAGAAGTCCTAGAATGTATCCATTTGCAACCTCTTGTAAGTTCCATCTACATAAATTAGTGTATTTGTTCAAAAATCAGCACAACAATCGTCTGAAGTGACTGCACTAGGATAAAAGACACACACAATCAATAACAAATATTTTTTTACACAGAGTACTAATAAAATATAAGTGTTTATTCACTGAATGTTTTTGAGCTAGTTATTAGGAACACTAGAACCAAACTGTTGTAACTTTACGACTGTGTTAGAGGAATAGACGCAAACTACCGGCAACATAGACAAACCAGCATTGCCAAATTTGACATACATTTGAAGGAAGATTGACTAGGGAAAACAAAAAAATGTCAACACTTTTTCTCAATAGTAAGCATACAGTTCTCTCAGTGATGATATTAGCTATATTCACCCCCAGACATACATTTATGTAACCACACCTATTTACATTTTGTGTGTTGATGTTCATTAGTTATAATATATTATGACTAAAATATGTTTTATATGCTCTTAAATTGTTTACTATTCTCGATGATATGCTTCAGCTTTGTCATTACTTAATTTTATTATGATAAACTTTTTTCAATATAGCAGAACTCCAACTATTCAGATTAATGAGAACCGGACGTGATCCAGATGGTTGGCTTAATCATATAATTAAGTCAATGTTTCGAGGGGGGAAAAAGGCAAAATTTACTCTAAAATCACTTGCTTAATTGTTTTTGTAATAATACACCGAAATGGAATCACATTATAGTACAGTGGTAAAAAAAAAAATACAGTACATTTAAACTTATTGCTACTGTAAACAGCAATACAATGAATTTGAATCGGGGAGTGGGAATGGCATGTGACCTTGGAATGGCAGAGTGGCCGGCCTGCGAATACCATCGCCATTCGCGTTGACACAGCTTGCAAAATTTAATTAACGTACAGTACAATATTTTCCTTTTGTTATATATTTATTTTCTTAATTTCCTGATACTATTAGGATATTTGGCTATCTGTATGACTGGAGTTCGGATAGATGGAGTTCCACTATACACACAAAAATAATATGGATATCAAATAATACTGATATTAAAATGGTTGTATGTTCTCGTTAACTAAAGAATTTAAATGTAGCCTACATATCTACATAAAATGCATATAACTCAAATGGGCGGTAAGACGTGGTGCTAAAACACTCCCAAAACTTAAAATAACGTAAAGTATGGAATAAATAGTTCAAACTTGGCACTAAAATTATTTTATAATGTAATATCTCGGTTTTTTGTTGCTATAAACTAGCCCATTCTAACAAAACTAAACTTGCATGGGTCAAAAACATACTTTTCTTCAAATATTTTTCATTGAAATTCTATATTCATGAACATGACATTTTGATCCATGGTCTTATTTGCTAATATTTGCCAATATTTGCCAACTAGGGGCCTAATTAGCTCTTGTCTGTGTATACCATTTTCCTGTATGCTCCTACCATATAATAACCTGCTTCAGGGCTCGAATTATCTAAAACAGGGGTTAGCAACTTTTGGCACGTGTACCAAGAGTTGTATGTGGAACGAGTTTCAATGGCACGCTGAACGATTTGAATAAAAATAATATAATATCTTAATTTTTGATCAAAACCATTGATGCGAGTATTAATTTTAATAGCAACATGTTTCATGAACTGATTCAATCGTTTTATTTCAAAATTTCAAAATAATGTCTTCATAACTCAAATTTTTCAAAACACATATATAACTTTTGTATTTACTCTGATTTGTAATAAAATATTAATTATTCAAGAAACAGTAGTTATTTAATGTACCCGATTTCATTTACATTTTACAAGATCAACTTAAACTAGTTTTAAAAATTTTACTAGTATGGACATACAAACTATTTGGGTGGGCCTAGGTTGGCTAGCACGCCGAGAGGCTTTGCAACATTAGCTCGGCATAACACTAGCCTACTAAAAGGTTGCCGACCTCTGCTCTGAAGTTTAAGGTGTCATACCGTCATTGGTATGATCAGGTGTTCAGAGGGTGGTTTTTTCCTCGATGGTATTCCATTCTTCCTCCATAAAAATTTGAGTACACCTACTCTAAATTCAATCATCTTCATCCCTAACACATTAACATAATTAGTTTATATCCTGTGTTTCCCAAACTGGGTAGTGTGACTTGGCGACAAATAATAAGACATAATAACACAATCTAAACTAAATATGGTATTTTTTCCAGGAATCTCGGATTGTAACTAATTTGGTGCCATCTGTCAAAGAAGAAGGAAGAGGACCTATTGTCCAATTAAAAGATCAAAGGTAAATAGCGCACAGTTATTCAAATGTCACTGCAATACTTTTACCATTCCATTCAAGGGGAATTGGAGGAATACAAAATAAATTATATGTAAGGTGTGAATTCTATTAATCTGTAAAAATCCACCTCTGTGGTGCAGTTAGCTAACGCGCTAGTTTTTTGTTGGAGCTAGACTGCCGAGGACAGAAAGATCGAGGTTCAAATCTTGATCATTTGAACTGTGGTTGGTTTTTCTGAAATAGTTTTCCACTTTCTCTTTCCACGCAAATTCTAAATTCAACATTCCCAATTCCTAACCCATTAGCATAATTAGTAATTACTAAATAAAGAATGTATCAAGTTGTTGAGGCATCTGATTTTATTGTTGGCCGCAACCGGTGTCCCGTCCCCTTTTACCAGTTGAATACAGGGACAGAAGAACGCTAATAATTGAGTGTTGTCCACGGAAGTGATGGGCTAGTATTCAACCACTTTATTATTTTTAATTACCGTTTGAATGCATTTTTCGGGGAAAAGATCGAGTTCTGTTTTCAAACACTTCATAATTAGTCAAAAATATTTTTTTAGCTCTCTTGTTTCCTCTTGCTCTAGCGCTCATGTTTGAATGCAGTCGTTTACACTTTTTTACCCCTTTTAAGCCACGTCTCTCTGCCGTTTTAGTGACGAGCTTTTTAACTATATCACCGACTTTTTGGCCGAGTTCCCGTGTCGCTATATCAGCCAGAAAGCCTGTTTTCCCACCCCTTTTACCCTCCCCTCCCCCCTCACAAAAACGATCCGACAAATTGAAATAGTCCGCCCAAAAATGATCCGAGGCCTTGGCGGTGCATTTTATAGCTTGCATCATTGAAGGGACTGATGTTTTCTCTCTTTCCCTCCATTGTTAAGACTAAGCTAAATTACTCCCCTCCGTATCTATTTACCAAGTTTTATTCTCTAAAATGTAAAACCGCTATGGTGGGACCAGGACTTGATTGAAAATTCACATGTTCACCAAACTTTGTGTATAAGCCTCTACTTATAGAATCAAAATTACATTTCTCGACGAGAAAATAGAATATATGAAAGAGCACGTGATGTGCGGTGGTGGAGGGGAACTGTATGATTCTGATCCATCTCACATAGGAATAATCTAGCAACTGTGGTCCTATAATGTCTGTATGCACAAAAACAGGCTCTGTTTCGATTGAGCTAGAGCTAGGTAGTTTACGATTAGTTCGCAAAAAGACCCCCCTTAATATCCTCACTCATTAAACCCCTCAAATGTGTATTAACATCATTA
>CABEEJ010010867.1:0-12785 GCA_901482245.1 Timema douglasi | reverse complement strand
GAAACTCACTGTAAAACATTGTGTATTTTCTTTTATTATATTATTATGCCCGTGCGAAGCCGGGTTGGGCTGCTAGTGTGTATATATTTGCGTTTAGCTGAAAACCTATGGTTGTCGAAAAATATATTTTGGGTAAAATATGTTTATTATAAATAGTTCCACAAGTATGCAAAGATAACTAATTTCATATCTCAAAGACTCACGGACATAAAATTAAAAATTTTATTTTATGTATCAGACCGGAACACTTAAAGTCATATTAACGAGAAATTGAGAGTAGCCATTTGATTTTTAATATTGACCTAAGCTTAGAAATAAAATTTAATCTAATTAGTTAAAACCGAATTTGATAAAATTGATCCTTTCTCTTTCCGCCCCTAAGGAAACCACCATTAATTTTAGGGTTGAATATAAATTTCCAAAAATTCTTCGGGGTAGCATTATTAGAATCCTAGATACAAAGTTTAGCCTAATCTGTAAAATAGTTCAGGCTCTAGCCCGAGGTACAGATTGACATCCAAATGGACAGACAGACGGCATTTCGAAAACCACTTTATTGGATTAGGAGGACTATGAAACGTCAACAATAATCAAAATCTGGAGTTCAATTTTTTTTTGACAGTAAAAATACTTGCTCTACCTGTAGGGTAAAGAGAAAGTTAACCTATTGATATCGGGTCCCCGAGGGTCAACACTTCTTATTAAAATTTTGAATTACGTTTTAAAATTGTTGATATTTTACAATGGGTTGCACATCTTATGTTTATTGTATCGCTATTAAATTCCGTATATATAAGCTTTGAACAATAAAATAACTAAATATTGACAATTGAATCTAAAATGATAGAGATAGATCATTACTGAACAAACATTTCCCTAAGAGGTTGAAATACAGAGAACATACACAATTGAGTGACTTACTTATTTCCTACTCAATGGAATTAGAGAATTATTGTGTTAAAACTTAAGTAGTATATCTTTACAGCTAAAGCTCACAAGATTGTAGTAATATAGTTGCCAATATCTCAGATAATATTGGTTTTATAAAAACATTTATCATATAAATTTTTTTAATATTACTAAAATTTTTAAATGATAGGTTATTTAGTATCTAAAATTGTTTCAAAGATACGGAAATTTATGCTTCTGTAAATTGCCCTAACATTCATTTTCATGTGAAAATCAATCTATCCAGTTTATTTATACTCTTTATCAACGTCTATATACGAAATTTAATCAAAATATTTATAGCTGATTTTGAGAAAATGGAATTTTTCTCTTTTCGCTCTTTACTTAACTACTCTTAATTCAAAGTGTAAACAGACACACTGACAGACTGCATCGCAAAGACCACTTTTTAGCCTTCTGGGAGTCGTGAAACGTCGAAATCTCTCTAGTTTTCAAACAAAATTCCAGCTCTTGTTTATCTTATTTTAAACGTCATCACCAGTAACCATAAAATGTGACGTGGATCAAACGTTTATTGGTAATAGAGTGGGTAAGGGTTACATAATTTTTCCTTAAATAGTGCCTGTTTACCCAATACCCATAAAATATTATAATTCTTCAGGACTACACCATGTGTTTTATTAAATGCGGACATCCTGGGCAGATAATAGACGCAATGCGAAGAAACATCATTACTATTATATTATATTTCTAATTTCTTGAAGTTGTACAAATCTTAAAATAACAGGCTACTAACCATTGGTTTCATTAATGTTTCTTACTTAACAAATACATTTATCCCTAACTATTATTGAACCCATCCAAATTTGCATAGCTCCTTGATATAATTTTTATTTTCTTCCTAGGACAAAACATGATTAATATAAGTAAAATGACACTAATTAACTCAACTCAACCGAGATTTGTTCTTGGTTCTTCCCTAGATTTTTTTTTCTAGAATGAGTGACTTGTTTCTCAGTCCAAGCAGTAAACAAACAATTCTCTCACTCAAAGTCAAATGCTAAGGGCTATGATTACTTGTGATATCGTATTTCCTCTTACCCATTAGGTCAAAAAATTATATTTAATGTTGATATTCGAGCAAGGGAATTCTTTCTGAAATACGATGCACAATAAATAAGAAGAGTTTAACAGCAACATTCTAAGGTAAGCTTTTGTTTCCGATGAATTTACAGATTAACCTTAATATTAAATCATTTGTTGATTTATTTGAAAGTAGCCAAACGTAAATGCAATATGTTAACAAACTTGCAATATAAATTTATCTTTTTTTCAATGAATTGGGAATCGTGTGCCTAGCAAACAAATATTTCAAAAGTAGTTTTGTATAAATGAAGCCAAGTTGAATAAAGATTCCTTTGTGGCGTAAGTTTGTCTCACAAGTTTCCCGTTCTTAATGTTTTGTTTCATTTACCAAAGATTTCCATGCATTAAAAATGAGTGGAACCCAAGCTGTCTATTTTAAAAAACCAAACAAATACAATAATTATCTTATTGATACTATCCCATAGTAATTATTATAATTAGAAAGACATAAAAAAGTAAATCACTTTACTATAAATTAAAAAACTGTGATAGCTAAACTTAAATGATCAATTTGATTTGGCTTTTAAACCTATATTCTAATTTTACATTGTTTTTAAATAAGCTCAAATCAAACACGATTTGTATTAATGTAAACGAAAACTAAATGTTAATCTCATTTCATCTGTTTTTTTTATCTGGTAGGTGAGTTCTTGGCTAGATTAACAGTTGGTAATACAAATGGCTATCAAATGAGTGTACATTTCATTTAATTATACCCTACTATATATATATTTCATCAATGGAAATGCTCATGGATTGAACGGTTAGTAAAAGTGTGATTATATATAAAGCACACGAGTGGGGCAATTAGTGCACTTATTTAAACTCCTTAACGCCCTAGTTTGGTTGCATTTGCAACACTTGTATACAAAACTCAAACGAAATTTTGGTATCGTATTAAAACATGTATTTATGATCAGGACCATGAGTGTGTCTAGTTCGGATCTAATACGAAAACATATGTGAGGAGAGTCAAAAATTTGAGAGCTTAAGAAAATTATTAGCTGCCTGAAAACCTGATAAAAAGAAAACACTATTTTATTAATTGAAATAATAAATCAAATATTAAAATAAATAAGATATAAACGTTTAAAATATTAACCAAAGCTAAGTTAAGGCTCATTAATACACAAAATATGGATAAATAAAAAAGAACCAGGCAAATAATAATGGGACATATTAGGCTTAATATAAGCAAACAGATATTGTGTTAAACACGTAACGTAAATAATTAAGTAAATGGTGTACTGGAAATTTACAAAGTTAAAAGAATAAATCAGCAAGGGAAAACATTAAATAAATGTAATACAAAAAGAATAGTAATATGTATGAAATACAATATATAAAATTTCAAAGAAAGTTTGTATATCACAAGTAAAATAAATAAGAGATGAAAAGCAAGTCGTCATTGAAAGAGGAGCTGAAAAAATACAGAGATAAAATGAAAGAGCTGCTAAGAAAGAAACTAAACTAGACAGACGAGAAAGATTGAAGGGAACAGCTTGTAAGTAAGGTGTACTCCTGTTTGTATCGAACGGGGGCTGTGTCAGTTTACAAAGTGGGAGACTTTAAGTGGGATTGAAAGAACGAACACATATTGAGTGGCCTCTCATTTACCACCCATACCCTCCCTCCCACTCCATTCCTTCCTTCTAGAACATACACAACCACACACACTCACATCTATTCATTCGCAGACACACTTTCCCCACACAAACAAACCACAAACAGAACAGACTCCGGTATAAATAACTATTGTAAAATGTTATTAAGTAATTTAATCTGTTTATAAAATATATCTGAATAAAATATTTTTCACTAATGTTATTAGAGAAACAACCTTTAATATTGACAAAATGTAAGGTATCAAATTTTCAAATATACCTTAAAAATAATTCAATTAATATTAATGAAAGATATCTTCAATCGTTAATTTCATACAATTTTGAATTAAATCAGAATTGATCATTTTTTGAAATAAATAATTGATGAAATTTCTTTTTAGTCTTGTTTTATCAATTATTTTTCAAATATAACTACATTTAGTATCATTTACACATTTTGCCTTTGAAATAATTAGCTTTGTTTGTTATTTTGAGTTAAACTCATGTTTTTATACAAGATAACAGTGAAATAAATAAGAAAAATTAAAATAAATCTTCTATCCTAATTAATTAAAGAATATACATTTATAGTAATTAGCGCTTCATCCTTAAAATTATTAACGTAGTAAATAAGCGTATATCCCGGATGTATATTAAGACGTGGTGCTTAAAAGGCAGGCAGTTTATATTTAAAGAAGTATTAATCAAGAGCAAAAATAAAACCCGTAATCAAAAACACCTGTTCCAATTTCAAAAACCATCCATCTAAAGTAATGAACACATGGACAGCTCAACACCATGCTATGAAACGTGTTCTAGTGGCAGAGATTCACAAGTGCGACCCATATTTTACTTACAATCCCTGAAAGTATCTTCGAAATACTGTGTAAAGCCCTATAGTCTTGTCTTCCAGCAAGGTGGATCAATACATATTTAATTGTAAGATATTTAAAAGAAGAAAGAGTGAGAAGATCATTAGGTAATCCAAAAATGGTGTTTGATTTGAGAGTACATTCGTTATCATTTCCTCTCTTGTTCTGTGGTATTCTCTCTTGAGGGACTTCCTAGTATATGGCAAATTTTGGCAGCGTTTGAGGGTTAAAATTGCCAGATTTTCCTTGAATTTCCTTCTTTCTTCTGTCAATTCATTTGAAATAGCAAAGAAAGTTTGAGTGAGTACATGCTATGCATTGATCTCAAAGGCAAGACAAGCATTCTATATCTCAAAAAATAAATATTTGGTAATTTTAACTTATTGAATTGTTGGTCTTCTCACTTCCACTTTTTCTTCTATGACGTCAACAAAAAGTGTATTTCTTATCATAATGTGACTTATACGATTTCCCATTCCATATGTTGAATAGCTTCCATAATGGCTATATTTCTATTAATTTTTATATTTTTATTGCTATTTAAGGAAAATAAGGCCCCGTGTTTTAAATTTTTAACTAATGTATCCATTTTAATCTACTGTGTAAATTGAATGTTCTACCCCTATAGTTGTAGAAATATTGGTCAAATATTTAAGCGTAGGGCTCCAGATACTGTCGTGCACTTAGTTCGCCAACAGGCAAATGTAACCAGAATATAAAAATGTCACCCCAAATTAAACAATGTAGGGTCTGCACCTAAAAGCAAATATATAGCAGTAAGGTGGGGTAAGAGTACGCATTGGGTTTATTTATATTTTGGCAAAATAACAGTTGGCCATACTGTGTGATTTTAGGAAGGTGTCATTGCAGATAGATTGTCAACATAGTTTGAGCTGAATCTGAAAACAGATTTCAAACAACGTGGTAAGTTGTGATTTTAAGCATTTTGATTTACTATGGCAGTATTTAGCAAACGTAATCCCTACATAAAATATTTATTAAAATTAAGATGTATTGTTATATTTCTAGAGAGCTGTTTTAATGTAAACGAAAGTGTCCACATTATTTCTGAAGTTTCTCACTAGACGACAGCACTTCCCGATGAGTTGTAAAATTATGAGTTGGGTAAGGGGACGCACGAAGGGGCGGGGCATATGTACGCACTGAGTACCCTTACCCCAACTCTCGATTACGAGTATTTATAGCTTTATATCAACCCATTAACCATTCTTACTGGATACAAATTAACGTATACCTCTTGTATTACCCTTAGTATATATGGAAGATCAGTGGTGAAGCGTGGAATATTTACAGGATAACAAAAGTTTGTTTAGGACATTTAGGTACGTGGTCCAATTTATATTTAAGATATTATAAAAATAAACTAATAGTAAACCATGTAATGAACAAATGCCTAACGGATCCAAGCAAATGCTTCAAGATGAATTTTAGAAACGACAAATTGCAAAAGATCTTGAAATATGGGAAGCCACTTTGAGAAAACTTTAAAAAAAGGAAAGTTACATAGAGTTTTATTAAACTTTTTTAAATTTAAATTAAGTTTGAAACTATGATATAAGATACACATTGAATTTATTTTATTAATATTTCAGGGGTTTGGTGTGAATAAACTGGCTAGATTTGCAAATACATTTGACGTAATACAATAAAATGACTTTGCTAAACATTGCAAGGACCTTGACGCGTGTTTTTACGGATTGGCATTAAAAGATTTAAGAAGATTAGCAATTTGTATATGTCTGAGCCAGAATAATTGGAAAAATAATATTATATTTGCTTTTCAGCTTGATCATTTTTAGGCTTATTGTAATGAGACCATACATCTTTAGGCTATTATAGAAATGCATCTTTGTTCGCTCAATCAATCTCGTTGATTCCAGGTCTATTGCAATATACCCAAGATAGTGAAGGCCTATTAAAAAGTCTACAGCAGCGGTTCCCAAACTGTGGTGCGTACAATTATTCCCGATGGTAATCAAAACCTATAAATGAAAGTCGTAAAAAACTTGCCTCATATAATCTAAATAAATACTACCACCCAGTCTAACCTAAATGAAAACAGATTGATCTAAACAGTGTTTTTAGGTGTGGTAACACTGATTCTAGCTCAGACAGACGGTGCAGCCGCGCAGTATTGTACTGAACATGACAACAGTGGTTGTAGGTGTGGTAACACTGATTCTAGCTCAGACAGACGGTGCAGTCGCGCAGTATTGTACTAAACATGACAACAGTGGTTGTAGGTGTGGTAACACTGATTCTAGCTCAGACAGACGGTGCAGCCGCGCAGTATTGTACTAAACATGCAAACAGTGGTTGTAGGTGTGGTAACACTGATTCTAGCTCAGACAGACGGTGCAGTCGCGCAGTATTGTACTAAACATGCAAACAGTGGTTGTAGGTGTGGTAACACTGATTCTAGCTCAGACAGACGGTGCAGCCGCGCAGTATTGTACTAAACATGACAACAGTGGTTGTAGGTGTGGTAACACGGATTCTAGCTCAGACAGACAGTGCAGTCGCGCAGTATTGTACTAAACTATGACAACAGTGGTTGTAGGTGTGGTAACACTGATTCTAGCTCAGACAGACGGTGCAGCCGCGCAGTATTGTACTAAACATGACAATAGTGGTTGTAGGTGTGGTAACACATAGCTCAGACAGACGGTGTAGCCGTGCAGTATTGTACTAAACATGCAAACGGTAGCACACACTCCTTCTTAAATTAACCTACTAAGAACCGTACTACTGCAGGGTTTGATTAAAAATCTCAATTTCAGATAATGTAATGTATAAAGGATTAAAAAGTATCAAAACGTTATGAATAAGAAATAGTTATTAAAATATATTAATACAGATACAAATTTAATAGTTACATTTCTTTTACAACAGAAATACAAGTGTTTACATGTGCATTGTGACATTTACCATTGTTAATTCACACTTTACAAGTAACCCTTTTTTATTTATTTTCACATGGTATAATGCTGTGACATTTTGATGTGCACAATTGGTTTGATTTTTCATTTGACGCTATTTTTTTTGAGACTATAAACTTGCAAACATGCAATGTTTAAATGACAAATTCATTTGTTGACCCACCAAATATCCTTTATAACTTTTTAAGACCATCTGTGTATTTTAGTGAATAATTTTAAAGAGGTGACCTGGTGGTCTAGGTGTAAGGTGTCGGACTTCTGTGCTGGGAGTCCGGGGTTCAATCCTCGGTCCCAGCACAGATTTTCTGATTATCAAACCCTCCCTTCACCTTTGATAATACATCTTGTGAATGTGGGGAATGGCAAGCCTCCACCGTGGTTCGGATTCCACGTTAAACTGTAGGTCCTCCATTTCATTTCACCATCACCCTACCACTACACATTAGCGTAAGTGCGTATAATCCGAATGGGTAGTAAGACGTGGTGCTAATAATAATATTAATAATAATAATTTTTAAAGTATTTCTGTAATAAATGAATTTTTTAATAAAATAATCTGTCTTTGATTTATATTTTTTCCTTAAGTTCTGAAAAAAGCGAGTAATGTCTTTCACATTCAATCGTGTTTTGTAAAATAGAAAAACTATGAATATAATTTACAGTTTTAATATTTTTTATTATTAAGGTAAAAATGACATAAGAAAATTTGATTAATAAAAATATTCTCTATAACTCTGCCTATTGTCTTGAATCTACTATTGGTAGGCCTACGTTCAGTTCCTTGAATTATAGGAAAAGTGTTATTAATAGTAGTAGTAAAGCATAGTAAATGGTATAGCAAAGACTAATAATGCCTAATCCTGTGTCAACTCTAGAAGTTCTTGGACTAATGGTTTCATCCCAAATTGCCGCTTTGATCCTCTGATTACTCACTACGATTACTTAACAATATTTCGAGAAAAAATTTCTTTGACACTTAAAAGAGAAAATAAAAAATATATATATAATAAATATTAAATTAAATAAATTTTCAAAATTATATAAATTGACGTTAGTTAAGATTCGCTTTCTTGTATTAGTAAAGTGTTCACTTACGCGTAGATTTAGCTCTTCTTGCTCGAAAACTTCTAAACAAAATGACGTTTGAAGCAAAATAAGAGTAGTTTTATATTTGGGTCAGCGTTCTTTAAACGAAGTACAATTATCTCCATCGATTAGATAAAATGAAAGCGTCCGTTGAGCGCGTGTTGAATGTGAATATCGGGGAGTTTCTTTTTCTAGGGAGCTTTTATCAGCCGACCAATAAAATGTTATTTTGTTATATGATTTTTTTCCTTTAATATCTTAAAGCGGCATCTTTTAATAATAGACCAATTATAGGAAACTGTTAATGCGTGAAAGACATGTGTTATATATATTTAAGGGATTATCGACCACATAAAATTAGTGAATAGCAATACCGACTCAAAATAATATACTTGGAGTTTTCTCAGAGATGATAGTTAGTCTATATTATTAACACCACTTTTTAATATCAATTCGGGTAAAACGCTTATATCCTCATGGAGTATAAACGAGGAAGTTTGAATATAAAGTAAGTATAACTGCATTTGTATTGAGAGAGTAGGAAAGAATTAAGGAAAAACCAAACTCAGCCCACCCGACCAAGATCTAATCCTCATCTAGTCGTAATCAACAGTCTATTCTATTGGAAAAGTGGCACATTAGACCATGTGGCCACCACAGCGGGCTATATTTAAAGTAGTCAGGTAGAGATCATGAAGGAAACAATTTTAGGAAATTTATCTACGAGTACAGATGTGATTGGTAAGAATTTAAGGTAAGATCACCAAAAATAAATCTTGCTGGAAATCAAATCCCGAGCTCACCGTCACACGCAAACCACATTATATGAGTATGACATTTATTCTGCGTACCCATCAATGTGGATATGTCTTGGTAAAAGAAGACTACGGATTATACAATAGAAGTCATGAGCTGGCTGAATGTTTGGGTGAGATAATAACTATAGACCTGAGTTTATTATAAATTAAGTCTTAGATCTACATTACAAGTGAGTAGATTTAAAGAGAAATTGTATTCTATATTTTATAATAGTTATAACAAAGTGTGTTTATACCGACTGGAGAGACACCACCAAAGAGTGTGCAAAGAAAGATAAGTTATATTTAAATATTTTTTTTCTAAAGAAAAACAAACGTTAGTAAGTTTAAGAATGTTTGTTAGTAATGAGTTTTAAGTTTAATGTAACTATTATTAATTTAGTATATTTTTGAAAAATAATATAATAGTTTTTAATTTAAATTCAATTATTTATGGTAAGCCTTTATAATTATCACAGTTATTGGAATATTATTTCATTTGATTTTGTTGATGAATGAATAAATTTTAATTAAAATACATAGTTTATANTATATATATATATATATATATATATATTTAAATTATTAAACGTGAATGTCGTTTTGAAAATAGTGGTCTAATTTTTCAAAATTAATATACCTATATCACCAATATTTATGGTAATTCAACAATATGATACGTGTTTAAAAAGTATGTAATTATAAGCTAAAGAAGTGAAGATTGAAAGGGAATCCAATTGGTAAAAGTGAAAGAAGTGTATTACGTTGGTTTTGGCATGTTGAGAGTGTGAGTGTAGATCAAGTGATTAATCAAATATATGAAGGTAAAGTGCAAATATGAAAGGAAAGTTGTAGGCCATGTAAGACATGGTTAAATGTTATAAGTGAATGTGTGAAAAGATATACATTAATAATTTTAATAATAAAATATTACATATGACTCGATGTATGTATGTTGTTGAAGCGAAGGGAGTATGCATGGATAAGGAAGTGTGGAGGAATTTGGTGAGGATGGATAAGTAGAGGGAAGTTTTATGAGCTGTATGAACAGATAGTTGAATATACTGTAACGGTACGGCGTGATTAAGTATATATGGATGAATAATAATTGTAAGCCATTAATAGTGATTAAATGATTTAAAATCATTTAGATTTTACGAGTCATCGGGTGTCAAACTTGTAATTTTATTCTTTTTGCATACTGTTACTAAGTTAAAGTAATTCATGTGTCCGTATATGTCTTCTGAGATTTAGTTTAAGTGGACATTCATATAAGGTGTAAAAAATAAAATATTTATAATATTTATAGTATAATAAACATTATTTATATAATAACTTATAAGTATTTAAATAACAATTTATACTAAATTTCAGCCCCATATATTAATAAATATCTGGCTTTAGGATTGAAGCTTGGAATGTGAGATCAATGAATCGGAAAATTAAATATGGGAATATAAAGAAATAAATGGAGGGATATAACATATTTATTCTAAAATTTGGTAAAGTACGATGGGAAGTAAAAGGGGAGATGGAATCCGAAGGTTATAGTATGATTTATAAAGGCAGTAAACATAAGGAAGGAGTGGTACTTATGTATAGGAAAGTACTAGATAAGAATATGTTTAAAGTGATACTTGTAAGTGACAGGATGCTAACAATCAAGATATCGTTAATACATTGACCATTCAAGTGTACATGCCTACATTCGGTGCAGATTATGAAGAGGTATACCGGTTATATGATCAGATATAAGAGGTAAATGAGGAGAAAGTAAAAGGTCAAGAAATAATGGCAATGAAAGGAGACAGGAACGGTATGGTGGGAAATGTAGGGCAATAGAATTTAGTTGGAGATTATGGACTAGGAGGATGGAACGAAAGTGTGGAGGGATTGGTAGAGTTCTGTGAGAGCCTTGATCTCTGGAGTGCCAACACAGGGTTCAAGAAGGATCACCGAAGTTTCTATACATGAAAAAGACCTGTTATAGACAGGTATCAGTTAAACTTCACTATCACAAATCAACGGTCCCAAAACATAATTAAGAAGGCTAAAACATTTCCTAGAGCGGACGTTGATTATTACCTTAATCTTTTCGTGGCAGATATAAGAACATGGCTGTAAGATGTTAGAAAGAAACAACCTAAAAGGAAGTGGGATGTGTCAAAGCTAAATAACGAAGACGTTGAGGTATATATAAGAATAATAGATAAGGTGGAAAGATCAAAGCAGAATACGGAATTATCAAAAGAATGAGAAACCATCAGGAACGCGATCTTAAGGACGTTAGAAGAGGAAATCGAAGAAGTAAAAATAAGATAGTGTAGAAACACCAGAGACGACGTGACTGGAGGTAGTAACCATAGTTATGGGTATAAACAGTAGCTACCATGGATACCATATAAATAAATATCAACCACCTCCCGGCATATGATGTTCTCCTGATACAAAATTAAACGAAATGAAAAAAATCACAAGTCCAATAATTACAGAATAAAAATTTAGAGGGAAGTGTTTTTCTAATAACTTTTATATCTCAAGGGAAACATCAATTTGTTTCCTTTTTAGTGTACCATGAGATATGGCATTATTTGCATATTTGGTTATTTTTACCACTACTCTATTTTTGACCCCTAAATAATTTCTGGTTCCTAACAGTCCATCTTAAGTTTTAAATTCGGAAAACTATGAAAACAATATATCAGCTCTCTATGAAAATGTATATTTTGGTTTTGTAGAAACCTTCAGTTTTAGTGTTACCCATGGGAATTTTCACTAACCAAGAATTCATATTCTAGTACTTTTTAGTGTTGAGGTGCTACATGATTGAAAATTTCAGATTCATAGGTCTTCTGAACCACCAGATATTTCGAATATTGTTTTTGGAAACAACCATTTTAAAGTCCCTCGGGATAAATTTTATAACCTTGTATTCCTGCTCCAATTTGAGTTAGGGGTTATCTGCTAGTAGAATTTCAGCTAGAACTTCTTGGGTTCGAAATTAATAATTTTCTATTTGATAAAAAGCCTCATCTTGGGGTTTATTACGGTTCCAAAACAGAATTAAGAAGCCTAAAACATTTTCTAGAGCGGACGTTGATACCTTAATTGTTGGAACTTTACAAAAAAAAATTGTGTAATGATATCAACCTATGTACATGGTTAGATTAAGGACAGTGAAAATATGAATAATAATTAGTATTATTCTGACGCGATCTAGCCAGGGATAGTACACGTTACTACAAATTTCTCCTCCACTTGGTCTTGTCTCTTGCTCTCTGTCTCCAATCAGCCAGACAAGTATTATCCTCCATTTGGTATGGTATCTTGCTCTCTGTCTCCAATCAGCCAGACAAGTATTATCCTCCATTTGGTCTGGTCTCTTGCTCTCTGCCTCCAATCAGCCAGACA
>CABEEJ010010866.1:1083-12787 GCA_901482245.1 Timema douglasi | reverse complement strand
TCCGAACCACGGTGGAGGCCTGGCATTCCCCACATTCACAAGATGTCTTTCCAGAGGTGAAGGAAGGGTTTGGTAATCAGATAAATTTGTGCCGGGACCTATGAACGATTTCATCAATTTCTATAGTACACAAATTAAACACATATGTAAGGTATATTAATTATTGTAGTTCTCCCTTGAACAATATCGAAAATAGTCTCCCTAAACTAAGCTTAAGAGCCATTTTCAACATCGATTACAAATGTCCTCCCAGATACCGCAATGAATAAACAAATATTCAACAGAAAAATATAAGTATGGGTAAACATACATGGTCAAGTGACTGTTGCAGGTCACAAGACTTGCTAAATGTGGTTTTTTTTTCCTCTCTCGCGAAATCCAACTAGAGCCGTCCCAGAACCGCGTTTTACTACCCGATCGGTCTGTACGCTAATGTGTTATAGATGAGGAAAGTTGAATTAAGATAACGTGCACTCAAATTTGCGTGGAGGGAAACCACCAAATGGGTTCGAAACACAATCTCCTCCCGTACCCTGGCAGACGTTACGCGTTAAACCATTCATCCGGTGAATCAAACCAGATTGTGTATGGATTGAGAATCCCCTTCACTAATGATACAGAGCGGTGGGAATAGGGTGAGGTGCTTCAGAGTACAGACCTATTACTATTTTTTTGGCACAAATAGTAAAAGTGATTTCACATCTAAATGACCATTATTTGTCACTTATGTATTCCCAGGACGCAAACAAATATCTTTCTGACTTCCAAGCGGTGACGCGCGCCATTCCTACCGACCTACTCTTGCAAATCATGAGTGGCTACAGCAAGGTAAAATATTAGGGTGATTTCTCCCTCTCCCTCACCCTCACCCTCAACACTGTTGTGTCTTGTATTGGTGCAGAGACCCTTAAGTCAGCTTTACTTGCAACATCTATTCAAGTTATTTGTAAGGTAACCTAAAAATCAAACAATTCCCATCAACTCTCCAAGGTCATAAGTTTTCTGTTGTACTGTCAAACACTCCCAGGATACCCATTTAACCCAACACATTAGTTTAGTTCGGTTGATAAGGATTTACTTCGAATCTAGGGTGGGTGAAATAGGGCTGGTTTTCCACTCTCCCGCCATGCAAATGTGTGTTTACTTCCTATAAATTAAACCTTTCCAATTCCTAATACATTTGTATTTAATCGTATAGCCTGAACGGGTAGTAAGCTGCTGTGTTAAATAATAATAATAATAATTAAAAAATTTCAAGTTCATATAATATGTGTTCCAGATCACCAGATAATTACGTCCAAGTTTCCATTTTAGAAATAAATTTTGATAACGATTATTGGAAGTTAGGGATTTGACCCCACCGCAAAATATTTTTGAATACATTTTCATAATTCGTTTCACAATTCTAACTTTGAAAAATTGATATACATATCCCTTAGTAAATCTAATTTATTCATCCTTACTTCTTTCCTGTTATAAATATTAGATATTTAGGCTCTAAATGTACAGTAAAAGTTGTAATACATATTCAGGGTAAGCTAAACAAATACAAACCATAGTTTCCAATTTAAAGTATATATCATAGTTTCCTTCTTGCGTGTCAGGCGTATTTAGGGATGCTTTCCACTCTACCGCCATGCAAACGTGGGTACACATCCTTTAATTTTTCCTTGAAACTGTTATACTATTTCTGAAAGTAAAACTTGTTTTAGTTTGACATTTTGTTACCCTCCCCCAACTTCTCAAGTCCATAGCGTTGACTGATTATTTTAAATGTATTTGCAATTACATATTATTATGTAAACAAAATATAGTTGAGACCATATTTAAAAATAATACTTCTTTGTTTATAATTTCTATTAACTCATAATAGGAAAAGATAACACTTTATTAGTGAAGTAAATTTGATACTCTTCCAACAGGCAAACTAACTTGTCATGTGTAGGTTGATTGCTACTCCTTCCCATTATTTGAATATCCTGGAATTTACGACTAGGCTTGTATTCTTCCATCACAACATTTACAATTGATAGATAAAAATGAAGTTAGATATTGTGGATGAATTTGCTATCTTAACCACAAAATTAGTTTTTTCTAACTTTCTTCTTGGGTATTAATCATAAAACATATAGTGTCGAACTATAAAATATATATCTTACCTTTATAGTTGATTATAGATACCTTTTTTTTCTCGCAGTGACGTTGAATTAATACACACACACAATCAGTAAATTGAATTCCTTTTCTCGACAGTATTTAAACCCTTTCAGTTGATTAATGCAACTAATGTGGTGTGTCAGGCTATTAGTTGTCTATTAGTTTCAACCCTAATATCAGTTATCTACCAAAAGTGACTGTTATGGATCTAGGACCTAACGTATTAATATATTTAATTTGTTTGGTAGAAATAATAGAACTATAGTATGATTCTGTTAGGATCACATGATCACACGATTCCTTTACCAGCGGTCAGTATTTCACTGACTTGACATATGATTATATTTAATTTGTTTGGTGTCATTTATTTTACCTCATAATCAACAAAGATAAAACTTTATTAGTGAATTAATTTTTAAAGTCTTCCAACAAGTAAACTAACCTGTCAGGATTTGAGGTAGATATTATAACTTGGTGGGTCAGTTAGACAGAAAACAGATCAAATTGTAAGAGAATAACCGCTGTTCACGTGATTTAAAAATGCAATTTCAGACGGTGAGCACGCTCAAGCTCCCCAAACATATGTAAGCTATGTTTCAGCTTACAAGTTTTAATTACTTTATTTATATAATAAATAAGATAGGCCACATGCTTAATCACTAAATTTTATACCTGAACATTTCTCATGTGTTTTCTAAAACTGGTTTACCTTTTATAAGTCACAGTTCAATTTGTTCAGTTAGTAAATTAAACTGACTGGGAATGCGTTTTGTGAAACTTGTTGTTTACATGCATCACTGATAGCATAGTCTAAGGAATCACTATTGTGGTACACTAGACTGCCGATGCCAGGGTGATCGGCGTTTGCTTCCCGTTCTGGTGTACTGAGATTGAATTTCTCACCCCAAGCAAATTCTACCTGGTTTAATTATATCAAACGGAAAATCTGATCGATCAACAAAAACCTTTGTTTGATTTTTTGCCTAGCCTACATATTTTCTAGCATCCTATTGGCTAATAATAAAATGTAACTTATCTTCTATTTTAATTAGATGTAATGTACCGTTACTTGTTCAATTGCGTCTTGATCATCGTTGCGTACTGCCACAGCGCAAGAACCACAACAGATATCGAGGTTCGAATCCCTTTGATCACTCCATCTAATTCTGGCGGAGGAGATTGGAATTGAATCCCTGGTGGAACATTTTCTTAAATACTATATATACATTTAGCCAGAAAGTGTGCTTGTAACTCATCTGGTTATGTAGGTATAAGTCGTGGTTCGAATCCTCTCTGAGGTGTACTATCACTCTCGTGTTTGATTCGTATACTGAGAACGAGGAGCGCGTAGTTTGAACCCCGATCGTATGCACCGAGGGTGATTTTTTTCCCCTTCTTCACCCAATTGGATAGTAAGACGCTTTGCTATGTTTGGCTCTCATACATCAACATTGGTCGTCTACATCTCACATGACTGAGTCCTCTACCGGCTGTCAGTATCTCATTGACTTGACGTATGAATATATTTAAGTTATTTGGTGGGGAGAACATTTTAGAATCACTAGGAGGAACAGTTTAAAATATTCATACACAATTTGTTGTCAAGTGTATCTTGACGTAATTGTGCTTTTCAGTCGAATCCCTACTATAGGAGTCTTTTTACGGTAAATATTAATCATATTGTTAATGATAGTATCGGAGACCCTTAGCGCTCACACCATTGTGTGACACAAAACTCCGTGTCACGGATCTGACCGGAATTTTCCTGATTGAATGTGTTTACTGGTAGTGACTGCCTTAGGTCTCCGGAAAACTACTGTAAATGCTCTCTTCGAACTTAGAGGGGCATCTATGTGCCAAGGTTGTGTTCATTCATTTGTAATAAGGCTTCACTGCTCTGTCTGTGTATTCCGAGGGGCGAGCTCCAAACACTGTCTGTTTAATTATGGTCCTGAGTTTGAACCTCCATGCCGACACGTCGCGGGAGGAGTACCCGAGACTGCACGGTCCCCTACTAAAACCTTTGGGGTACACATTAATGGGCTTGGGGCACACATTAAAATCATAAACCCATGATACACTGTGATGGCCTCAATCGGGGGGCATGGTCTCNGGTCTCGGAGGGGGGGGGGGAGGGGAGGGAATTAACTGGATGTGGAAAGAAGATTAATTGACATCACAATACACATTCTCACTCACGGAAAATAGTCTCGGGGCTGGAGCAGGTGTTCATACACGCTACTAATATACTAATATTGGTATGTCTTAAGTTTTTTATTTTTTTATTTATTTAGTACTGCGTTTTACTACCCGTTTAGTGTATGCGCTTTTTATACTGTTAATTTAATTTATTAGCTAACCAAATATAGCGTTATAGGATAAGTAATTTTTGACAGAGTATAAGTAATTTAAACTATTTAAAAATTTAAACCAAATTGTGTAAGGTATATAATTTTTTTATAAAATCTTCAATTACTTTTAAAAGTATCAGGTTAAATTTAATTAAAATTTGGTTCAATTAAACAATAATTAGTACCCGCTCTAAAAGAACGAATGGTGAAAAGGGTCACTCTCCTGCTAGATTGGTCTGATGAATACCAGGCGATAAGGGCTTAAATTCAGGTTGTGGGGTAAGGAGGGAATGGTTTCTTTCTCTCCTTATACGCAAATGCGATAGATTACCTCTATATAATTATCCTTCCTCATTCCTTTATAATAATAATAATAATTATTATTATTATCATACCTTCATATAATTTGAACAGGTAATAAGAATTTGTGATGAAAATAAAATCGGTATATTGAACATAATTACAATTTTTCCTAACAAATTTTGGTCCTACGTTACTATAATTTTATATCGTTATTATGTTTATAATAATTAATGGTAAAGTCTAAACTTGAGACTTCTTTTTTTACATTCAGATTAATCATTTTAATTTGTGTGTCAATATTAATATTAATGGATTGAAAAAAAAAATTTCCACGAATTAAGGTTTAGTAAATTGAATTAAAGGTTTTGGTTGACCAGTCTCCACGCTTCCCTCCTCTCCCCCCTTATTTTATATAGGACCCTGACCAGTTTGGTGGCATTGTAAAAAAAAAAAAAATCCAACCACTCCACAATCAGAGCAATCAGGATTAAAGTACGCATACAATACCATTCATAAAAAGAACGGGGCTTAATAATGTTTGACTTTTCATAGAGTACACTTTTTTTTTTTTGCACAATGGCTACCGCACGCTATCAACGATTTTTTTTTCTCTAGCCACTCATCTCGGTCAACATAAAACTACTCGGTTGTTAAACGCTGTATCAGCCAGAATTTCCTGCCCTGTTTTTTTTTAGACAAAATGGTGGTTGGGAGGGTATAGGGAGTAGTAATAACTTGTGTTTTTTTTAGTCAGTTCGGAACTGGTACCGAATTTTACCAATGTCAATCCGTCTATCAGTGTCGCACTTACAACTGAAGTAGGGTATTAAGAGGGGAGGGGGTGAGGGGAGGTTCTAATGCCCGGTAATTTGTATCCTCTGGCTTGTTAGATCTAAGCCGCTATTGGATGGCCAAGAGGGCTGTAGTGGTGTGGGGTGGGGGTGGGTTAGGTAAATGTTGTACATATACAAATCTTTTTTAAAGGCTTTTCAAGGATTACGTTTGAACAGTTTGGCACGAAACATTTGTTTCCCCCCTCCCCTCCCACATGTCCAACTCCCCACCCTACCGTTGTGTAGGTGGTGTCATTGCAAGAAGCGACTAACTATGGTTTTAAGTTAAGGTTGTTTTAGTTAAATGGTGATGAAAACCCTTTTTACATTTTGCATTAAATAAAAACGTTATTTTCGAAGATGACCTTAATGCTAATTTAGAGTACGAAACATCATATCTTAGATCACTGTTTCCCAAAATATCGTCAGTTTTATACCGTTAAAAAGGATCATGGTACAACCAGCGTAAGTACTCCATTATGTAAAGAATAAACTGTTACTAATTTTCAATAAAGTCCTCAATAGTAAGCTTAACAATCCGACACCTTAGCTCAGTTGGTAGCGTGTCTGTCTACTGAGGTAAGGGTCTTAGGTTCGATTCCCGGAATGGCTGAAAATGTATCATTGTTTAAAAGTGAGTTTATCCTTTCGCGGTGATGAATTAACGGTCAGAGGACTTGATTTTGTGACTGTACTAGTCTTAAGTTAGATTATAAGGGATAAATTAAGCTACGGCAGGCCTGGCAAGTTAGTAGTGGAAAATATATGGTTTGAATAAAAAACTGGGCAAGGCCACAAGGTGGAAACAGTAATGGATGTAAACAAAAGTCAAACAAAGTTGTACCAGAGGTATTATTATTATTATTATTAGCACCGCGTCCTACTACCCGTTTGGTTTATACGCTCTTACGCTAATGTGTAATGGTAGGGTGATTGTGAGATGAAATGGAGGACCTACAGTTTAACGTGGAATCCGAACCACGGTGGAGGCCTGGCATTCCCCACATTCACAAGATGTCTTGTCAGAGGTGAAGGAAGGGTTTGGTAATCAGATAAATCTGTGCCGGGACCGAGGATTGAGCCCCGGCCATCAGCACAGAAGTCTGACACCTTACCCCTAGACCGCCAGGTCACCGACGCCAGAGGTATTAGCTAGAGGTTTTCAAAGTCAATTAAATCACATACAAAACTACTTTAACTTATTTACCATCCACTTCGGTGACCTCAAGGTCTAACGCGCTACTCTTGCAGTGGACTAGACTGCTGAAGACAGGAATATCGAGGTTTGAATCTCGGCAGGGTGTACTAAGGGTGATTTTTCCAAAATAGTTTTTCCTACTCCACGCAAATGCGGGTAAATTTCCTGTAAATATAACTAGCCTTCCTTATTCCTAAGTCACTATAGTAATTAGAACATGTGGGTAGCTTGAACAGGTGCTAAAAAATATTGTTTTTAAGACTTAATTAAAACAGATTTTGTAATTTATAAAACTCAGTGGCTACGTAGTGTACCCCTTAAATACTTCCCGTACCACCGGGTCTAAGCGTGTCACAGTTTGGGAAACATTTCCATATATTAAGCCGCCAAAACTAGTGTAGGAATCTAACCTATTTGAATTCAATTTTTTTATACCACGCTTTACTTCTCATCTGCTTTATCTACACTTAATTACACTAACGGAGTAGGGATGAGCAAGATGGAATTAGAGAAAGTGTACTCGGATTTGCATGTAGGGAGAGTGGAAAATCACTTAAAATAAATACTTCCTCAATATATCTTACCGGGATTCCAATCCCCGGCCCCCAGGCTAATTCATACATTCTTTACGTATAAAATAAATAATTCAAACAGGCCTACATCTATTATAGATTCAAATGTGTACAGTTTCAAGTAAAATATTTCTTTTTCACCTTCGTTTAGTCAAGTCAAATAAAAGTAGTTTAAAGTCCTGAAGGACCTATTAGCTATATATGAATTATATAAAATTTGTTCAATATGTTTCCCCTTTAACTGTTAAAAATAATATAATTTTGACCTGAATTTCTTGAACACAAAACCATATTAAATTAAACTAAATACAAATAATTATGGTATTTAATCATTTAAATTATGACTGATCTATTATATATTAAAAGGTAATTAACTATTTTTTAAATAATACTTTAAATGACTATAGCCTGCAAATAGCATTAATTAATTTCAGACTTTTTCATGCTGACATAAAATAGAACGACTAATTGGTTCGTGTGTTCTGTGTGGAGTAAAGAGGTTAACCTCAAAAACCTTTGAACTAATTAACGGGTCTTTTCAACAAATATAATGCCAGTTTAGGTATTTAGTTTCTATTTCTATTTTGATCCAAATGGTATGTTAATCAGTGCATGGGATGCCAAGACAAAAAATTCAAGCTAGATGTTAAAATGTTTTAAACTAAAAAAATTATATTAAGAGCTTTTTATTGCTCACCTATTATGGGTATAAAAGTTATTCGTATTTACATACATTTAAAATGGAATTTAATATTTAATTATTTACATGTAGGAATACGTGTCATAAAAATTATTATGTGTGTTTCAACAATATTACATCATCAATACAAAAAAATATTTTTATTGATAGCAACTTAGGACCTACATTTTATTGAAAGTTATTAATAAATACGGCGTGCTAGCCACACGTGGTCTAAATGTTATCTGCATCTATTCTGTAGACGGAGAATGTGAGTTTTTAATCCCACCTGGGAATACAAGGGGTGATATATCCTAAATGATTTTTTCCACTCTCCCTCCACGAAAATGCAGGTGTATTTCCTCTAAGTTCTACCTATCCTCATCCCTATCATATTAGTGTGATGTAAATGATTGTAAGCCCATTTCTGTGGCCGTGAAATCTGACGTGCTACACTAGTGTAGGACTGGACTGCAGACGACGGGTGGACTGGAGTTAGAACCCAGGAGGGTGCATAGAGAGTGGTTTTACCTGAATGGTTTTCCACATTCTCTCTCTCTCTCTCTCTTTCTCCACACAAATACGGGTAAACTTCCTCTAAATTAAGCCTTCCTAATTATTAACATATTAGTGTTATTAGCACATAAGCGTATAGCTCGAACGGGTGGAAAGACAGTGCTAAAAAAATTGTTGTATGCCGGACCAGGTAATGATACGTGGAGAGAATAAAATTAAACAGTGGCGTGTTACCAGGATAAGCAAAATTGTTCCAGAGCGCTATGAGTAATTCTCATACCCACCTCGGGCGTAATTAGCTAACGCACTAGCTTAGTGCTGAGCTAGCCTGCCAAGGAAGGAGAGATCGAGGTTCGAATCTTGGTCGGGTTTACTGAGGATGGGTTTTTTCTAAAAGGTTTTCAACTCTTTCTCCACGCAAATGTGGTTCACTGTCTCTAAATTCAACTTTTCCTATTCCTAGCTTATTAGCGTAACTAGTAACAAAGCGTATAACCCGAACGGATAGTAAGATACTGTGATAAATAAAAAAAGTAATTCTCATCCCTCAGTAGATCATTCGTTGACTAGGTATCCATAAACATACAGTATCATGAGAGGGATTTAATGCAGGTACTTTATTTGATTGGTAAATGGTGACCGCAATGGATATTACGCTTCAAAGGGTATAAACAAATGGGGAAGTGATGGGAGAGTTTATATCATGGGTAGAACTTTGACAAGTTCTGATTACTTTAAGGCCTTTATCCCTGTCGAGTGCAAGTCTAAAACCTATTTTGTGGGATGGCGAGAGGGATGGTGAAATGAGTCACGTGGCTTCACAACTGACCAAAGTATCCTTCCGCGCCAACAAGAACAGATGGATCACGGTTACCATAGATAGCGCTAGCTACCGGACAGGTCTTGCAGGAAAATCGTACGTTTGGAAATATCACTTTTCTCGAGAACGAGTCGAATTTAATTTTTATGTTAGTATTTTCAACACCCCTTATAAAATATTTATTAATTGTTACATTTTCCTATTAATTTCTCGCTATATTACAGGTAGAAAAAGTATTATAATTGTAAAAAACACAAAACGAAATTGAGATTTTGATGAATATCGATGTTTCATGACCTCCCGAATCCAAAAAAAGTTGATTTTAAATGTCCTTCTGTCTTTTCCTTCGATTAGAGCCTAAACTATTTTACCGATTGGGCTAAAACTTGGTATCTAGGGTTTTAATAGGGTTTCCCGAGGGATTTTTGGAATTATATATCTAACCCTAAAACTAAGGGTAGTTTACTGAAGGGAAAAAAGAGAAAGTTGATTTTCTCTAAATTGACTCTAACGATTTTGAATAAATTTGAATTCTAAACATATATAAAAAATATTCCAAGCAAATTAGCTACTCTCAATATTTCAAAAAAATGACTTTAGGGCTTGGGTATGATACGTAAATTATATATTTTTTATCATATCTCCAAAAGTATTTGAGATATACATATTTGTAACTGTAAGTAATTTCATATCTATTTATTATACAAATATTTTATTCGAAACATATTTTTATAAAACCAATAAATTTCAAGCTTTAGACAAATATATATATAGGCCTATATATGTAGTTTTCGAAAAGTTTATATATATATAAACTTTTCGAAAACTAAAGGTTAAGTATTGTGACCATCAAAAAAAAATCTAACCTGGAACCTTGTTGAATGTCGACGTGTCCCCCCGAACTCTAAAAAGTGATATTTGCAATGCCGTCTCTCTGTGTGTCTTTTTAACCCCAAAATTAAAAGTAGTTTAGTAAAAAGCGAGAAAAGAAAAAAATCGATTTTATCAAAATCGGTTCTAATTATTTTGATTAAAATTCTTATCTGGGCGTTTATTATAAATAAACTGGCTATTTTTATTTTAACATGAACATGAATTGAGAGCACCTTACAGAAGTTGAAGTTTTTGTATCTCTGCAACTTATTTGAGATAATAAATAACTTTTAGATGAAAAATTGTAGTACTATTACAAATAGTAAACCTGTATATGAAATATATTTTTATAAAACCAACCGTGTTTGAGATATTGGCAAATATATTAATACAATTTTGTGAGCTTTAGTTGTAAAGAGATACTAAAGTTTTAATGCTATATAGTAAGAAATAAGCAAGTATCTCAAAAAGTGTATATTCTCTTTCTTTCAATCTCTTGGGGGAAATATTTGTACAGCAATTAATTATCTCTCTCAATAATTTTAGACTCAATAGTCAATATTTACCTATTTTATTGGTCAAAATTTATAAACGAGGAATTTAATAGCAATACAATAACCATAAATATGCAACCCCTAATAAAATGTCGACAATTTTAAACCGGATGTCTACATCATTTTTATACGAAGTGTTGATCCTTGGAGACCCAATATTAATAGTTTTACTTTCTCGCTACCTTACAGGTAGAGCATTATTGTGATCGTCAAAAAGTTGAACTCAAGATTTTGATGGATGTTGACGTCTCATGACTCCCCGAACCCTAAAAAGTGGTTTTCGCAATTCCATCTGTCTGTCAGTCTGTCGGGATAGAGCCTAAAATATTTTACCAATTGGGATAAAACTTGGTATCTAGGGTTTTCATAGTTTCACCCCAAGGAATTTTTGGAATTGAAAATCCAGCCCTAAAATTAAGGGTAGTTTCCTTAAGGGTGGAAAGAGAAAAAAATCTACTATCAAAAATTGGCTATAATTATTTTGATTAAATTTCATTTACAATCTTTGATAAATATTACAAACCAAATGGCTACTATAAACTTTTCGTCAAAATGATTTCAAGGGTTCCTGTCTGATGCGTAAATTCTAATTTTTAACTTTATCTCCGTAAGTCTTTGATATATGAATATTACTTATCATTGCATACATGTGGTTCTTTTGAAAATAAACATCTTTTACTTGAAATATATTTTAATAAAACCAAACGTTTTCAAGCTATACACAAACATATATTTCTTTTAACTTTGCCAACACTTTAAGCTAAAGTATTACGACCGTCAAAAAAAACTTAGCCCGAGATGTTGATGGATGTCGACGTTTCATGACCTTCCCCTACCCCCCCCCCCCC
>CABEEJ010010865.1:0-12790 GCA_901482245.1 Timema douglasi | reverse complement strand
CATTACCTGAGCAAGTGTGGGTCCTTTGCGTTACTGTGTGCTCTCGAGGTAATAGGGGGCGAAGAGCGAGGGGTGCATCCACCTCTCCGGAAAGTCGGCACCGGCATGGGTGTAGGAGGCCCTGAAACCTGACGAATCCTGCCTCACTGAAGGGGACACACTAGGTATAAGTCTGAGTAATGACTTAGGTTAAGTCAGGACGAAAGCTTAGGGGAACCCAGACTGGTAGAAAACCCCTTGGCTAAGTGTTTTATGTTGGTGGGGACTGGTCAAATTAGCATACCATCCATGCCAGAGGGGGTAGTCCGATGTAGGAGACGGCCCCCCGAATCCAACTGTTTTCTTATGTATCATGGCTGACAATAATGAGATAACGGTTTTAAATGTGCTAAACAGAGAAAATGATGATAAGGGTTAAAATGGAGGTAGAGCTGGCGTGAAGGACACAGAGCTCGGAAAGAAGTAGAAGGTTGCAAAGGTGAGGATGAGGAAGGTACGAGAAAAAGAGGTGTGGAGTGAGAGAAGGAGGAGCAGGAGCAGAGGAAAGGTATCTTCATCTAGTGTAGAGATGGAGAGTGAGAAAGAGGAAGTGAGTGGGAGAAGAAAGGTCAAGGGACTGAGGGACGAAGCAGTAAGGAAGGTTAGTAGTAAGAAGCGGAAAGAACCGGAGAGTGAAGGATGTGTAAGCGAAATGGGTGAGGAGGAGTCGGAAGTAGGGCAGAGACAGAGGTTTATCGATTGCCAAAGGGCAATAGAGGCGACTCTGTTGAGTGGAAGAGGTAAAGGTCGGTTGGGTGTAGCGACAGAGAAAATCGCAAAGGCCATGGCTGAGATGAGGACGATGGCGTTCTTGGCCATGGATGAGGTGATAAGGTTGAGGGGTAAGATGGAGGAAAGAGAGGAGGTGCTGAAGGGAGTAGAGGATAGGCTATGCAGGATGTTGATGAGTGGAATTGACAAGGGAGCTGCTCAGGTGAAAGAGCATCCACAGCGGGTAATGGAGGAGAGAACTGGGGTTGAGGTAAGGCCACACGGTAATGTGGCTTACGTAAGAGCCGAAGGGGCGGCCAAGGCAGGGAGTGAGGTAAGAGAAGCATTGAAGGGAGCGGTGGTACCTGGGGCTCTAGGGTTGAATGTAAATAGCCTCAGGAGCACCAAGGAAGGGGTGGTGTTGGTGGTGAACACCAAGGAGCAGGTGGATTGATTAATAAGTAGTGAGAGGCTGAAGGAGAAAGGTTTGGTAGTGGAGAGGCTGGGTAAGCGTAGGCATAAGATAATTATATACGACGTACCCACGGAGGGTACTAAAGAGGTGGTGATAGTAGAAATTCACCACCTCAATATGGAGGGTACGGGAGTGTTGATTGAAGAATTCAGGAAAGAATTCAAGGTGGTAAAGGTGTTAGAAGTTGATAGGAGAGGAGGGAGGTGCCACTAGGTGGCGGAGGTTAGTCCCAGAGTGAGAAATGAGCTCATGAGGACATGAAGAGTATATATTGGATTGCTGTGCTGCCAAGTAAAGGATTACTCGGAGGTAATAAGGTGTTACAGGTGTCAGGGGTATGGGCACATAGGTTTGGTATGTAAAAGATAGATGGCGTGCAAAAGGTGTGGTGGGAAGCACGACCTCACAAGGTGTAAGGAAGTCAGGCAAAAATGTATAAATTGTAATAGTGTGGGTAAAAGTGACGGGCACGAGGTGGATGACAAAAAGTGCCCGTCGTATGCGAATGCGTTGAAGGCCACGCTGCGCAGAATTGATTATGGCGGATAATATAGCACAGGTAAATGTGGGCAGGTAAAGGTAGCGATGGTAGAACTAGAGAGAGTGGCTACCGGAAAAGTATTAGAAGTATTATTGATACAGGAGCCTTGCAGCATTGGAGGTGTTGTAAGGTTCAACAGAGGTAGAGTATACTATGAGAGAAAGGAGGATGAAGAAACATGGGCTGCAATAATAGTGTTAAGGGATGACATGTCGGCGTTAAGATTGAGTAACTGGTCAGATAACAAGCGGGCCGTAGTGATAGAGGGGCCCCCGCTTGACATGGTATTTGTATCCTGCTACTTTAAGTATAATGAGGATGTGAAGGATCATGTAGAGAGGTTGGAACTGGTTATGAGAGGACTGGAAGGTGAGAGGATAGTTATTGGAGCGGATGCGAATGCTAGGTCGATGTTGTGATATGACCAGTTGCTTGATGAGGATGGAGAGGTAGTGGAGGATTTCATTCTCGCCAATAATATGACAATTGTGAATGAGGATGGTCAAGAGACAACGTTTGAGAGTGTGAGAAGTGCTAGGGCAAACATAGACATAACGTTGGCCTCTAGAAATGTTGTAACATCAGAATGGAGGGTAATCAGTGGCAGATGGAATCCGACCATAAATTGCTAGTATTTAAGGTAGAAGGTAATGGGGAAGGAGATGATGGTAGAGCAATAGAAGAAGGTAATATGGTAAATGCTGATGTTAGTGTTAATGTAAGGTTTGATGTTAAGAATGCAAATTAGGACAGGTACAATGAACTGTTAAATGAATTGTTAAATGTAGAAGAGTTGAGGAGGATTGAGGAGGTAGGAGGTGTGGAATAAATGGTGAGTGAGTTAGAAAGAAGGATATTTATGGCAGCCGAGGCGAAGGTGAGAGGAGAAGGGTAAGGAACTGGTGGACGAGAGAGCTGACCGGTCTTAAACGAGAAAAGAATAGAATGTTATGTTTGTGGAAAAGAGCGAGGAATGAAGGCAGGGACCCACTAGAGGTAAATGAAAGAAGGGCAAGGTATGTGGTCTCTAGAGGTGAGTACATGAAGAAGGTAAGGAAAGAGAAAGGTCTGGCGTGGGAAAGATTGGTCGAGAGTGAGACCGATGAACCGTGGGGTAAGGTATACAAAATTATATTAGGTAGGAATAAGACGTGTATGGTACTAAGTGGCTTGGAACGAGAAGGAGGAGGGTATACTACGAGAGTGGAGGATACTGTGGAGCTGTTATTAGAAGGGTTACTTCCGGATGATGATCCAGAAGGAGAGGAATAGCATTACGGTGTGGTAAGAACTAACTCGAGTATACCGAGTGTAGGTGAGACTATGGCGCCCTTCACGGATGAGGAGGTAAAGAAGGCGGTGTGCAAGATGAGTAATTGGAGGGCACCTGGTATGGACGGTATAAAGGTAGAAATGGTAAAGAAGGGGTATGATACATGTAAGGACACGGTGAAGGTGACCATGAATGCGATGCTGAGAGAGTGTAAGTTTCAAGATAAGTGGAAAAGAGGAGTGCTGAGGGTATTTCTGAAAGGTGAGAATAAATTCCCGAGTAAGGTTAAATCGTACAGACCGATGACCTTGTTGCCAGTGTTGGGTAAGGTGGCTGAAAGGTTGATTGCAAATAGGTTAAGTGGTGTTCTTAATAGTGTAGGCTTCTTTAGCGAGAGGCAGTATGGTTTTAGGAGAGGCCTGAGTACGGTGGATGCGGTACTGAGAATGAAGAGAGGTGATGGACAGTGAGGAGGTATATGTGCTCGGAGTGTTTCTAGATATCTCTGGCGCGTGTGATAACGCATGGTAGCCCAAGATTCTAGAAGTACTAAGGGAGGTAGAATGCCAAGAAACCTGTTGAGACTCATTGAGGACTACTTTATAGGTAGGAAGGTAACCCTAGAATTAGAGAAGGTGGTAAGAGAGAAGACACACACAAAGGGGTGTCCTCAGGGCTTGGTGTTGGGGCCTCTCTTGTGGAATGTGGTCTTTAATGGGTTTCTTGCAGGCGACTATGGGCAAGGAGTGAGTGTCACAGCATATGCGGATGACGCGCTTATGCTGGTGAGGGGTAGAAATCGAGCTGAGGTATAGGCAAGAGCGGCGAGAGCGCTGGGTAAAATACTGGAGTGGAGAAGGAGTGTTAAGCTTGTTTTCTCCAGGGAGAAAACGGAAATAATTCGGTTGAAGGTTGAAGGGTAGACTATTAAGAAAACCTAGTGTAAGGATGCATGGTATAGCAATAAGGTTTGTAGAAAAGGTGAAGTACTTAGGGGTATGGATCGATGAATATATGAAATTTGGTAGCCATATAAGAGAGGTTTGTGACAAGGTAAAGAAGGTGTTGATGAAACTGGCGAGGTTGGCGAGAGCAAACATGGACTTCAGTTTCGGGGCACTGAATACCATATATAGAGGTATAGTAGAGGCTGTGTTGACATATTGAAGTGAGTGTTGGGGCGAAGCAGTGAGTAGAGGAGTGTGTAAGACTTTGATAAAGAGAACTCAGAGGAAGCGCCAACTGGTGGTAGCCAAGGCGTACAGGACAGTGTCGCACGAGGCGATGCCGGTTCTGGTAGGGGTACTCCGAGTTGACCTGCTGATTCTGGAAAGTTTGAGGTTGAGAGAGGATAAAGAGAGATGTGTGCAGAGAAAAGTAAGTAGAGTTAATGTACGAGAGGAAATAATGGAACTGTGGCAGACGAGATGGCAAGGGGCTAACAAAGGAAGGGAGAACTTTGGGTACTTCCCCGATCTGAGGGAGAGAATGGGTAAGAAATGGTTACAGCTAGATCACTATACCACTCAGGTACTGAGTGGCCATGGTGACTTTAGTGAGAAGCTTAGGTATTTTGCATTGAGAGAAGGAAGAGATTGTATGACGTGTATGGTGAGGGAGGATGCTTGGCATTCGACCTCTGTGTATGTAAGGTTTGGAGAATATAGAGGTGCTTTGGTAGGGATGCTCGCAGGTTTAGGACTGGCATGGGAGAGACGCAGCATGGTGGTCAACAGAGAGATCTTCGAGACCTTCAAGAAGATGGTGATCGAGATCGGGAAGAAGAAGGAACGGTAAAGAAGAAGAGTAGAGTAGAGTAAGTCTTGAGTAAGTTAAGAAATAGAAGGATAGGTGAGCAAATGTGTCGAGTGTGGTATGAGAAGGGGGGGTAGCCCGACACTATGCCTCTCACCGGGGGTGTAGTGCTTGGGCTGGTGTGTGAATGTTAAGAAAGTAGGGGTATGAATGGTGTGCGAGGCTCGGCGCTCGGCTCCTCTTGAGGGTTGGGAGGTCGGGCCGTCTAAATAATGGGAGGCGGTTACGAACACCGGGATGTGTACCTCCTCGTGGTCCCCGCTGGGCAATGGAGGAGGGACGAAGTACCGGGCTATGCACGGTGTGAGTAGCCCCTCCGGCTAAACCTCACCTGCCCCGCGTGGTGACACCCACTGCTTGGGGGCCTCCAACTCCTGTACATGGGTGCTTAGTGTGCAGGGTTTTTTCTCGACTCGCTTCTCTCGGAGGTGGTTTGCGCTGCGAAAATCTGCAAAGCTTATGTGCGGTGTAAGCTGGGAGGGTCCCAGAAATGAGGGATAAACGGTAATTCATGTCCCGGGGTCTGGTAACAGTGGTTAATAATATGATATTGTTTTATGCCCCGGGGCTTTGTTACCAGTGATTAATAATCTGATATGGTTTTATGTTCCGGAGCCTTGTTACTAGTGTTTCATAATATTCCATTATCAATGCGGTAGACTGTTTTATTGAATACCTGAGATGACCAAGACCGTTTGCCAATAATATTGTTTGTCTTACACACAGCTCGCGGGGGTTTGACATGGTATTTATTATAAATAGGTTTCTATCGCTAAACTTCACCCCTAAAATCATCGCGGATGGAACTAAAATACTCTGCATGACGATGGACCACATACAATTTAAAGACGGCCTAATTTTCTTACCCATGTCACTGAGACAGATTCCGAAAACGTTTGGACCAGACTGTAAAAAAGGACACTACCCTTATCTGTTTAATACAGAAGAAAATTTAAATTATACCGGTGAGATGCCCGGTCCCGAAATATTTGGAGCGGATTATATGAAACCGGATGAGTGAAATGACTTTATGGTATGGCAAGCTGAGAAGCTAGCACAGGGGTATATATTTAATAACAAGTCAGAGTTGGAGGCCTATTGTATAAACGACGTAAATGTATTACGCAAGGGTTGCCGTACATTTCATCATCCATTTCTAAATTTAGGTTCAACGGACGTGTTTAGGGTATCGATCACCATATCGTCGGCGTGCAAAAGTTTATTCAGTAAACTGTTCTTAGCCCCCGATACGATAGCCATCCTGCCCAAAGGAGGATACAGGTGCAGTGACAGACAGTCTGTGAAAGCCACAGAATGGTTAGTCTATCTACAGAAAACCCGTCCCGATATCCACATACAACACGCCTTTAACGGACGTGACGGTTGTTTCTTCCACGGCTGTACCTGTCTTTCAAACCGTGACGTCACTATAACAGGGACGAAAGAGACGCTCGCCGAACGATACGAGTGCACTCTGTTGAGAGATCGAACATTTAGATCCGCAGGGTACACTGTGACAACTATGAAAGAGTGCGACTTTGACCAAATACTGGCTGAAGATACGGAACTAGACCTAGAGTTAAACAATCACCTAATGATTCAAACTTCCCCGCTCAATCCACGTGATGCACTGTATGGGGGACGCTGTGAATCCATGACGCTACACTATAAGACTAACCCTGATGAGAAAATAGCATATTTATATGTATATAGTTTGTACCCGTGGGTGTGCAAATATTTTTAATTTACTTTAGGTCATCCTGTACATATTTTTGCTGCCGATGACTGTCCCGATGACGTTGTAGACCGAGAGGGTATAATTAAATGTACTGTTTTACCTCCTAGAAATTTGTATAACCCAGTACTCCCCTTCAAGACTCAATCAAAGTTAATGTTTTGTTTAGGCTCCTCTTGTGCAAACGAGATGAACCAAGGTGATTGTACACACGACGATTCTGATAGAACTATTACAGGCACATGGACAGTAGACGAGGTTCGACTAGCCCTAGAAATGGACTACAAGGTGGTTAGATTGCACGAATTTTGGGAATATAAAATTACCCAGTTCAACCCTAAAAACAAAGAAGGAAGACTGTTTGTTGAGTATATAAACAAGTTCCTCAAGATCAGACAGGAGGCGTCGGGATACCCAGGATGGGTAAAAACAGACGCGGACAAAGACACTTACGTTAATGACTATTACAAACGGAGGGAAGTGCTGGATAGAAACGAAATTGTTAATAATCCAGGAAAGCGGGCACTTGCCAAATTGTGTTTGAATTCTTCTGGGGATGATTCGCATTGAACTGGAACAAGACGCAAACCACAATAGTGAACAACCCGAAATACTTTTTCTCCCTACTCACCACCCCCGGCACAGAGGTCCGCAACATTATCTTCCCCAACTACGTACCGCGAGGACCCGGACACGGTCAACGTGCCTATAGCCACGTACGTGACCACCGGTGCTCGTATGAAATTATATCCATATCTTAAGCGTTGGGTGAATCTTCTCTTTACTGCGAAACGCGCTCTATTGCATATGAAGACTTTAATGATGACATAGTTTTAACATTATTAAGACTAGACGTGGACCACTCTACTGTGGTACTACCACACACAGAAACGGGTGTGGAAAATCTATCATTACACAAATGTGAAAGCAGCTGATTTAATAACTTATGTACGACAGATGGTGCCCCTATTTGTGTACAGGTTAACACGTGGTATAGAAATTATCAGGTGTCTGACCAAATATATTGACATGACGAAACGACTAATGAATGACATTGAATAATTTGGGTGACATCAAATTGAAAAAACTTACCATCATACGTAGACCTTTTTCTTCTCTCTCTGATTCTAGTGTTGTAACGGTAATAGTTTAGTACGTTACAATAGAGCAACCCCACACCACCTCATGTTGACTTACAATCATAAATTCTCTTTCGATTCATACCACCCAATCCGAAGAATGTCGACATTAACGTATACTTCCTAGAATAAAACTCTTCTTTATTCTAGTTCCATGTAGTTCCAAGCTAAACACAAACATTATAATTCACATTCAACTCTCTTCAATATAAACTGTTCATGTACTCACCCTCTGAATATTCTGGCTAGCACAACCTTCAAGCCTGGTCAAACTTCAACACGTCCTAAATCGGCGAGTGTGGCAAATCTGCCATGGTATCTCAACAGCTGATGTTCCGGTCGGCCTGGTCGAGTATCTAATGGATCACTACCGACACAGCGTTCGAGAACTGGGTGCGGACTTACCTGCCCTCTGGTGGAGAGTGGTACCAACCGCCAAACCCGCCCACCTGCGTCATCAGCACCTCCAGTTAAAAAGATCACTATCAACCAACCTGGGGTGATCTTGTTGGAGACGCGATGACCAATCGTAGAGAGGGAAGAGCGATGGTCTACGTGACCTAACGAGAGCAGCTTTACACCAACGTGACGTCGCTGGCTAGTTTATACTCCTCCCGCTATTGTTTCCCTTGGCAACAAGACGCTATAAGTATGGCGGCACACAAGAGAACGTGTACTATTAGCTTCAACACCACCGACGATGAACAACTCTTATTCGTTTCAACGCCATTGAGGATGAACGACTATTTGTTTCGGATCCACCATGGATAGACATTTGATGTGGACTGTTAATATTTTATATCGTCGGGAGACGATCTTTCCTGAAAATGGACTTTACCAGGAAAGTTGTAAAACTATGTAAATTTTCGTTACTCTAATTTAAACATTGAAACTTAGGTAATTTAAATTATGACTCTAGATTTTTTACGTCAGAGATAAACTCGTGATTTTTTGTTGAAATATGAGTATTACTATATAGATCTTTTTCTTTCAATATCTATTATTTTTGCTTCGCCCCTCAGGCGCTTGCTTCTTATTTCACTTGTAAATATTTAATTATTGCTGTATATGCACAAGTAAGTTTTGTTAAGGTGCATTTAAATTTAATTTAAAATCATGTAAATTCATTCTTTTGCTTGCTAATATATTTATGTAATGTAAATTTTGCTGTTTCTCTTAAATTTCACTTTAAATTTAACAAAGTCTTTTATTATGAATAATAATTTTATAACCATTGTTGGTTGTCATTTATACCGCGACTTTTTAAAAGAATTTGATGTCTTTTTGAGTAGTACCATGAGAGATTCGACTTATGGTCTGAAGCCAAACTCTCGCGTATGTTTGAATCCACATTTGCGCGGANAAGTAAGGAAATGTTCCAGCGTTTACGTGGAGGGAGAGTGGGAAACCATTTAGTTAGAATTATCAACAGTACACCTCAGCAGATATTCAAATTCCCCGACAGATTCGAACCCAATATCTTTTGCCGGGTGCGTCCGTTTACAATACACACACACACACGGCCTCCCATCGTTCTACATGTCTAATATTTAAAACAAGAAATAATTAATGCTGCCGCATCTTACTACCCGTCTGGGTCACAACCCGTGGAGGATGAGTGAGGAAACCGAGCTCAGTACACACGCACGACAGGGATATGAACCCTGAACTCCCTCACCCGTCACCATTTATTTAGCTAACACGTGGTACCCGGTGATGCTCTTATTCCTTTATAGAGTTGGTTGTATATTAAATAATTATTTTCTGAACTGCACTCATTAACGAACATATAATATAAGAGTTTAATGTTTAATAGCGAATAAGGCCAGTACGCTATAATATTCGACACCCGCTAAAGAGGCCCTTCAACTTCATTATCAGCGCGGTCTATCCCAGATAATAATCTTAGAGGCCAATTTATGTTTTATTTATTTTAGCCCCCACGTCTTCCTTCTGTCTGTTTCACACCCTCACATGGCATGTCTAGTATTTTATTGGTCAGGGTTCGATTCTAGGGTGGGTAAACCGAAGGTGGTTTTCCGAACACTTCATGAAAATGTGGGTACATTTCCTATTAATGCGGATAAACCGCACGTTTTGCCAGAAAGGGTACGTGTCACTCATATAGTTATGGCAGGGGATGTCATAGGTTCAAATCTCGCTCGGGTGAATTAGGGTGGTTTTCTATTCTCCCTAACTCCACGTAAACGCTGGAACATTTCTACCTTGCTCCTCCGGTCCGTGATAACTACATACACGCATGTCGCCAGACGATACCAAACAACCAATTTTAGTAGACTTTTGTGGTGGGTGATAGAGGCCCTAACTGAGGATTTCGAGGCCCATGACCCTGATTGTGCATAATTATATCTGTGTCAATGCTCTCTAGTTGTGAAAAAACCCATTACCACATAAGGGGTTACTACACATAATTCTAAGGAGGGGAAGTGAAAGGGGTCTCAAGGCAGGGGAACCATTTATCACACTCTACCCCAAACGGTCGTCAGGAGAGGTTCGTGCTTGCAGTCCAACAGAGTCTTGTGACAGGGAGCCAATGTTCATTCTACGCCACGCTGCCATCAGAAGAGCTTCGTGCTCCACGCCCGACACCGCGGACCTCATGCCAATAAAAAACTCCAACGCCTTAATCAATGAATAAAAAAAACCTTTAATTTCAAATAAAAAAGAAATATTCATACATAAAAAAAGCTATGAGTATACATTAATAAACAATAAAACAAGAAAATACAAGTACCAACATGTTTGGAACAAGCACCAACATGTCTGGAACACGGAAAAAGAGGTCAGGAGGAGGGGGAGGGGGAAAACCAACAGCCAATCAGAGAGCGAGGAGGCGTGGTCACGTGACCAATTTCAGCCAATCACAAGTGTACCCCTAGGTAGTCGTGGTAGTATTTTCTTACTACTCATTAATCATGGTGACAATGTATTTGATATAAAAGGGGAGTTAAAATTGCTCAGTGTGCCTGAAAATTGGTTACCTTAGAATTGAACGCACTGATTCGCTATCAAACTCTGCGAGAGGGGAGGGAGGATTTGGATCGAGCGACACCCCTATAAAAGACGGAGTCATAGGCCGTTGTAATTTGGTATAATGGATAAAATCAACGCGTCCATCCTCACGTGCTCTTTGAAGCATGATTTGTGTCTGATGTCTGCCGCGGAGTTGAATAATTTAGCTATAGAATTTATTAAAACATACGCCTGTAGAGATTTCAACCGCGCTTGGATTTACTTTCGCCCTCTGTACAGCACAAATTGAAATATTACAAATATTATTTGGATATAAGGGGATAACACAATTTGATGGACCGCTGTCTATTAAGAAAAAATGCCGACAATGTCTAACATCTTCGTAGATGGAAAAAACCTAGCAACTAGGTGTTATATCTATGCATTGATCTCTATAATATAATTGGATGGACATACACATACACATTGCCAAGGACAAAAGCGTGATGCTCAAGGTTATCGTCTGCTACACTAAGGGGAGAAAGATTTAACGGTTTCTTTCAATGTTCTTATGCGAAAACATGTTTCTGATGAATAAAAGTGTTATTGTTTGAAAATAGTGAAGTATTATATCACACTTTCCTGAAGAAACCTTTTCATTAAAGGATATGCAATTCAGTTTTTCTGGTACAAATACGAATAAAATCTTTAACATATTTAAATAAATAGTTATCATCAATGTTGTCTACAGTCTGCCAAAGACTACATGTGTATTTAAAGTTGGTTATTAGCTTGTATATTGGTTTCAGAAACCATTTTATATTGAAAGTTCGATAAATATAATGAAACAAGTTAGCTAAAACCTGTATTACATCTGTTTGAATGACACACTTTGTGTAACTTAGGTTATTGGCTTGTAGTAAGGTGTTTTCATGGAAACTAAGATAAAACAAATTATGGTGATGGGATATTCTTGTGGCACAAATTCAGCACTAAATATTGGCACAGGTTTCATAATTTGTGCCGTTAGTGTTGCTGCCAACTTCACGGACCTGAAATGTTAGCTTTCTCGCACATCAAGGAGAACCGCCAGACAGTTGTTTTGTTCCTATTCCAGGGTTGTCCGTTACAATCCAATAATAGTAAACTATAACATGAGTTTGTTTTGGTGTCACGCGTGGAGGATCTATTTGTTATACTCGTGTGATGGTAATGTGAGCAAATAGCAGACCAAGATTGTCCCACGTCTACTGGGGCTGGGCAGGTCGAGCTCGAGTAACATAGAGCATATTTGTGCTAGAAATACTTCAAGTTGGATTGCTATCATAGAGCCACGCATAAATCATTATAAGTACAAACATAAGTTTGTTTTGAATTATTTTTTGCGACAAATTTCATGATCAAATATATTCGTATTTTTAAAAACAGTTAATATAATTGTACAATTCAATTTTAACTAGAGAAAAGGAAATATTGAGGTACTCTAATTAATATGAAAATATAGCTTAACATAAAGTATTATTAACTAAACTAGGAAATCTCTAAAAAAATCCGAGTTTTGTAAAAATCGAGTCGAGTTCAAGCAGCAACTAAAATCAAACCCAATTAGAATTTTCTGCTCTAATCATAGACTGTACTGTAGCTATCCTAAAACTCCTGGATTGTACTGTAGCTATCCTACAACTCCTGGATTGTACTGTTGCTATCATACAACTCCTAGATTGTACTGTAGCTATCCTACAACTCCTGGATTATACTGTAGCTATCCTACAACTCCTGGATTGTACTGTAGCTATCATACAACTCCTGGATTGTACGGTAGCTATCCTACAACTCCTAGATTGTACTGTAGCTATCCTACAACTCCTGGATTGTACTGTAGCTATCCTACAAACTACTGGATTGTACTGTAGCTATCCTGTAACTCCTGGATTGTACTGTAGCTATCCTACAACTCCTGGATTGTATTGTAGTTATCATACAACTCCTGGAATGTACTGTAGCTATCATACAACTCCTGGACTGTACTGTAGCTATCATACATCTCCTGGATTGTACTGTAGCTATCATACAACTCCTGGATTGTACT
>CABEEJ010010864.1:0-12790 GCA_901482245.1 Timema douglasi | reverse complement strand
ATACCATCTCATTTTTTCAATCTCACACCTAATCTGTTCGCCCACATAACATCGCATTGTAATTTGACGAGGCATTGTTCTCTGAGCATCGAATTGAGCTTCCCCAGAGCTCTCACCGAAACCGTCAACTGTATCGTGTACGGTAGGTTTGCCAACATCATCACCATCGATAAGAACTGATACGTCGTAACCGATTATGGGAGTTAGTATAAGTGAATCCCGCCCCTTACACTCGTCATTTAAATCATGGAAGTCATTGTAGATTTTCAGAGATTGATCGACGACACCAAAGAGTGCATCGTCAAGAAATTTAGTATCTGTATGTGGTACATTACTTCAACATTGAGTGTTAAAATCCCCATGCGATATCGAGGAACTTTCCACCGATCCCAGAAAGAAAGCCGACTATATCGTCAAGGGTGCAGAAAAGAAAAAGTTTCTAGCCAAATACACGTCAACAACGGTCATAGATCTGTACGACAGATGTTGTTGGTCACTGAAAACACTTAAATTATTCCGCACCATGTGCATGGCACATAGTTCTGTGTGGAATATCTGTTCGTCTTCCATAGTTTGGGGACTTCAAGAATGGGTGATTGAAAATGTATATGCACACCATAAGACTTGCGCTGAAAACAAACCCGTGGTTCCATTCGTTACGGTCGGATGTTTTCTCTGCTGATCAATTATCCACAAGAATAGAGCGACCTGCCACTCTCTTCATTAACACGGATCCACACACCAGGCCCGAGAAGCATTTGTTTGCCATCTTTATCGACAAGAATGGCATGGGAGAATACTTTGACAGTTATGGTTTTACACCTCTTATAAAATCACATCTGGCATGTATAGGCAAAAACACTTCCCACACGTCTCATAACACGATTAATCTTCAAAGCATAGCCTCAGATATTTGTGGCCATTACTGTTTAATGTACCTCCTCAAACACCCAGAACATTCCAATGGAAACTTTCATAGCCCTATTCTCGCCTACCAATCATACTGGCAACGACGCTAGGGTTCTGCGATATTACAACAAATTTTTTAAGACTGTAAGGTCCTGACAGCCCTCAAGAGGCTGCGTCCAAACAGCGTGTGCCTATAAAAGTGGCGTCCCGACAGCGTGTCATCCATAATTACGACAGTCATAGAAACGATCAAGAATCATGGAAGGTCAAGACGTTTGCACCCGGAAAGCAAAGCCGGTGAAGTCGCTCCACCAGTATTTTCAACACTTTGTTTCCACTAAACGAAATCGACGCCAAACGAGTAATTGTCGGCATGAGCGTCAAGAACAATTATACACCCTAGCTAGAAAAATGTGGAGGGAACTGTGCGGTGTTGAACCGTACAGAGTGGCAAGAACTGGGCAACTACAAGTCGGTCATATCAAAGTTTTTCAGTAACACGCAACCTCCTCAGTAGATTAGTCTGACTAGTCATGAAATCTCTGAGATGCATTTGCGGTGACCATATGGTCGTCGGTCAACGAGTAACAAAACGCCAGAATCAAACAATTCGCCTATCTAGCATCTAGCTGGGCGCGTCTTTGTGATGTGTGGGACCTCATTGACGTCACCGTCGACCGAATGAATATGTGGTAAACACCCGTCGCACAATAATGCAACGATTTGATTGACACACTCGTCGTAGATGTATGCGATACGCTAACAGAATCAGTGTATGTCATCGTCCTCGAGCAACCACTGGTGGAAACGCACATCATAAACCTATATATGATCAGTGCTACCTACTATACACGTCATGTCGTCGGTTTGGACTATTACATGCTGGATTGTGAACTAAAAACAATTTTATTGACACATCTAAGAGACACTGTGGAAAAACGTATACACGAATATATACGTTATTCCTGTAAAAGTGTATGATAATTATTATGTATGTCTGTGAAACCTTTAATGAATAATAAATATTATGTAGTCTGTAAAACCCTTAATGTATAATAAATATGTTTTGTAATATCGTGTTTTATTCACGCAAAACCTGTCCCTCCCTTACACGTAGATTAACCAGCTACGGGTCTCGACTTGTCGAGCCGACAAACTGGCACCAAGCTCGAACAGGGTCAACTACCTCTTTTACTAGCTGACGGTTTCAAGCCCACACACTACTATAATATAAATTTTCTAATCTAGTCCGATTTTGAAAATTCATTCATCATTAAAATATCTTTAAATTACTTTCTATTAAAAAAAATCGAGTGTTATTTTTCATGTAAAAATACCCCCAAGAAACCCATTTGGAACCAAATCATTAAGTCCATTTTTAAAATATTTAAAGGTTTAAAAAAAATCAATCATAAGTAAACTACCTATAAAGGACTTTTATTCAAAAAGCTAAGTATACAATGCTATTTGCAAACCTCCCAAGATATCGATTTGGAACCAAATCGTTAGACCCGTTTTTAAAATATATCCAAATTTTGAAAAATTATTTATCAGTTACAAACCCCTAAACGACTTTGTATTCCAAAAACAACTCTATGTTATTTGTGACGTAAACACTCGCAAAATACATACCCCTTTGGAACTAAATCATTAAAACCATATTTTAAAAATGTCAAGTTTTTATAAAATCAGTTATCTTTAAAAAAACTACTTTTGAACGATATTTTATTTTTTTTAAACACAAGTATACAGTGGTATTTGTCATGTAAAACACTCCCAAGATGTCCATTTTAAACCAAATCGCTAAAAGCATTTTAAAAATATTTCATGTTTTTGTAAAATCAGTCCCATAAACAACTTTTTATTCAAAAAACAAGTAAAGAGTTTTATTTGACATGCCAAACACTCCCAAGATACCCATTTGGAACCAAATCGCTATTGCCATTTTAAAAATATTGTACCAGCCTTAGTGGCCGCGTGGTCTCAATACTGTTAATACAACCTCACCCAAGGAGGCTAGAGTATCCTTATGAAATGATAACACATTATTGAGGATTCATTAAAAATATTAGAAATGTTACATGTTCATTGTAGCGTAGTAGTTCTAGAGAAATTCACGTGCAAGAATAGTAAAAAATACTGTTACTACTTTAAAATAAAAATAAAAATTGATAAATTTATTTTGTGTTTATTAACTATATTGAGCATAATTATTGGGACAGGAATTACTTGCTAGCTAGTGAAGCATACTATTGCTGCAATTATTTATTAACATGGTATAAAATAATAGGTTTTAGCATCCTTGTAGACCGTAACAGGGATTGCAAGGTTAATATTCTGCTAGCCAGGTGTTAATGAATATTGTGAGAGTCTCCGTTGGTCCAACAATAGATTCCTAAAAGCTCTAAAGGAGGGTGGCTTTCTTCCCTTTTCCTGGAACGCGCTAAATGTCCGGGGGACAGTTAGGTTCATCCATGTTGGATCTTGAAGACCAATGGGAGTGTTTTCCTGATATTCAAAAAAATATCAGTTGAGTCGATTAGGAGACTCGTTACTCTTGTCTCGTCGGAATTGCGCCAAGGACACTCGCGGGTCTACTCTTGGGAGTCAAGTCTTGTGAATCTTTGATCAACACCTCGCGTAAGCCACTAGGGTATTCGCCACGGGTAGAATTATTAGAATAGAAAAACAGGCCTAATAATCAATAGCAATTAGATCTCAACCCGGCCAAAGCAATTGATATTGTGAATTTATCATAAATCTGTTGACGGCCACTCTCACACTAACCAAGACGCGTGATGTGTATCAAGTGAAATACTAGAAGCCAACCAATATAATAAATAGTAATTTAAATATATTATTTCGTTAATTAATTTAATACACTATCTAAATAATTGGTGCAATTGAATAGTAAATAGGAATTTAATTAAGTGAAGTTTTATTATTTTAACGAACAACAAACACCGCCACGATACGATCACTACAAAACTATAGATTTGACAAATAAACCTTCATTCCGTGTCGACCTCATTTCATTTGCGAAGCCATTACGGTCATATACAGGCTGGCCACGAGAGTGAGTGGGTTAGCTGAGGTCCGTTTAGCGTAGCACTATTCCATGTTTTGTAATTTTCTAAAGTATTTTCTAATGGTTGGATGATGTTCCAAATAAAACTATTCTAGAGTTTTAATATATATTTAAATATATTATTTTTTATTAGGGCTATGTTTTTCCTCATTAATTATGCTAATAGAATAGTAATAAGGATAGTATACTTTAAGAGGAAATGTACCCTCATTTAATTGGAGGAAGTGTGGGTAACTATTTAGGAAAAAACACCCTCGCCCACTTCGATACACCCGACCGGGATTCGAACTCCAATATCCCCATCACTGGCAATCCAGTCCAACATGAGAGTTATGCAGTAAGCAATGTGACCTGTGTAGTGTGTAATGTGTGTAGTGTGTGTAGTGTGTGTAGTGTGTGTAGTGAGACGGGTCAAGATAAAAGTGTGTTAATTATAATTCACCCACCCCTCCCACTACTTATTCTGGATACAGTGTTGTATTTTTTTTAGCACCACGTCTTACTACCCGTTCGGTCTATACGTCAACAGTGTTGTACATTTTGGCTTTGCCCCTTTATAGTATTTTAGTCCAGATTCAACTGGCTACTGGATTGTTCTTGGTCACGTGGTTCGGTAATTGACCACATTAACACATTTTCCACTTCTGACAAGTGTATTGTACTGTCACACAATAAACTAAAGAAAAAAAGGTTCGAGGTCGGGGAAGTTTTAATGACTACCGACTACTCCCCCCTTTCCCTCCTATTTCAAAACTGCCTTAGTGAGAGAGCTTTAAAATCTGTCAACAGAGTTTAGTAAGATGGCGGAGTAAAAATAAAATCTTGTTATGAGGAGAGGCATAGGTTCTACCTCCTTGAGGGGTTGTCCCCAGAAGCGGATCTACACTATAGGCCCAGGCCCACTGCACGGGCCTAGGGGCCGCACATTTAGGATAATATTATTTTAATTTTAATATCTTTTAAATAATTACGTTTAAATATTATTGACTAACATTATTGAAATAGTTAGAGTTAAGGTCAGAACGACAGTATTTATTTTTAAATAACTGTACTTTATAACTGACGTCAGTCTCCCTTTCTTCATAATGTTAACACAAGCTACTGCAGGGCATGTACATGCCAGATTTTTGAAATCTTTCTCGAATACTAACTTCTGCCTCCTCGACTCCCCTCCCCCCTCCCAAGACTTCTTTCTACCGAAACCTCCTAAAACTCTTTAAAAAAAATTGGAAGGGGGGCGCATATTATAATTGTGCCTAGGTGCGCAAATTTTTTAAATCCGCAACTGCTTGTCCCCTTTTGAGACCTCTAGGGGTCACTCGGTTTAAAAAAAAAGTAGTGGGGGAAGCTCGTTAAGAGTAAAACTAATACAGTTGTCAGTAGAAAGTGAATCCGACGTGTGACGATTATTCCGAGCACTGAAACACACTTATAGAAGGTTAATAGAGTTATTTTAGATTAATATCTAATCTCTGCCACGTGCACTAAAGCTCTTTGTTTCCCGTGCAAATGTGAGAGCTCTACCTTCCAACGGGTAGTAAGACGCAATGCTGACAGCTCAAAGGTACGGTCCCGTAATTGAAACCCTGCCTTCCTTGGTACCCGAATCAGTGTTCAACTGGACTACCGCTCTCTTTATGTAGGATGTGAATTATTACTTTATTTGTTTTAAGAAGACTACATTCCATATTGATAACATGTTACTATTAACTAATGTTATTTTATAGGTATTTATAATACATATCAAAGATGTTGGCTTTAGACTATATGGATTGACGTATGAATACGTGATAGTTGATCTTGTAGCTTTAATAGCCGTCAAACACTTGGTGTAAACGGATACGAACCAAAGGGCCCACACCATTAACAAACACCCATGACCAATGCATGGTAAAAAAACATAGGAAAACACTAAAAACCCTAGCTAAAGAAGGTGATTCGCAAGGACCATCGTACTACCATAAATACATCAGCAAACATCACGGCTTTCATTCTTTCATCCCCAAGTTTTCCTGTCACTTTGTACACGATCATTTCCATTAATATCACAAATAGTAGTGGTTAAAGGGCACCCCCCTGCTACACTAATTCTTTTATTTGGAACCACTCCATCCTCCCACTCTTAGTCTAAACACAACTCATGTCATCCTCATTCAATGAGTTTAACTCTCATTACAACTCCTCTTTCCATCTCGGCCTCCTCCATCACCTTACAAACTTTATATCTATACACGATATCAAATGCCTTTTCCACATTCATAAATACAATTACCAAGTCTTTCCCATATCCATACCTTCTTTCCATCAACAGTCATATGGAAAAGATCGAGTCTGCGTAATATAAAAAGATATGTGATTGCAGTGAATCGCGCACCTCAAGTGAGTATTTTCCATTGTGACTCCATCTCCCTGCACAGCCTGTGTTTAGAAGAACACATCAAGTGAGTATTTTCCATTGTGACTCCATCTCCCTGCACAGCCTGTGTTTAGAAGAACACATCAAGTGAGTATTTTCCATTGTGACTCTATCTCCCTGCACAGCCTGTGTTTAGAAGAACACATCAAGTGAGTATTTTCCATTGTGACTCCATCTCCCTGCACAGCCTGTGTTTAGAAGAACACATCAAGTGAGTATTTTCCATTGTGACTCCATCTCCCTGCACAGCCTGTGTTTAGAAGAACACATCAAGTGAGTATTTTCCATTGTTACTCCATCTCCCTGCACAGCCTGTGTTCAGAAGAACACGGGGTAAGGACCACAAGAAGGTCATGTTAAATTAATAACGTAACGTGTTCAACCTACTTACTATTTAAACATGTTAGTTTCCTTAGGACTGTTTCGTTTTTTATCCCTTTACGGGTGATTAATACTGCCAGTAGTAGTTAAAGTAGGGCGCCTCTGTGTATTGAAGTTGTTAGAGTGTGCGGGAATCGATTCTGGCTTGAACTAAAGTTGTGGTAGTTTGAGGGGTAGAGGGAAAAACGGTCGATGCTAGTCGCGTTTCTCTCTCTCTCTCTAACGCTAACGAACTAGTGACCTTACGCTCTCCCTAGTTGTGCTGAGGACTCCAGCGGACGAACATTCACACGTCATTTTACCCTTGTTTTACAAAACAAAAGATGTATATGTTATAACTTTCCGGGGTTTCATCGACCGTTTCAAACGTGGGCTCTGGTGGTTGTTCCAAGTTCTAGTGGTTTTTCTATTTCGGTCATTCGGAACAAATGAAATAATTTAAAAAATTAAATGTGACTTTTTGTTAGCTCAGTATAGCAATTGTTGATTTGATGATAATGTTTGTTGTTAGAGGGCCGCTATTTTACTAGTGTTGCGAAGAAGTGTCGTGTTTGAGTGATCAATTGTGTGCAATAGACAAATGTCGGTATCTTGGCTCTGTGAATGGGTAATGAATCTGTTGCGCTCTTTACACTTCGCGTTTGTTGATGGACTTGAAAACTAATGAGAACATTACCTTTGACAAGAGAAATAACACCAGAAGCTTGTCTCGTTTATAATTATTAATGAAAGTCACTCGATGAAGTGATTAACTAAGTAAACATAGAAGGAAAATTAGTATTGTGTTGATTAAATTTGTCAATTCATGAATTAAGTTAGAAACTAGGTGTAGAACCAATTAATATAAGAATGCACTTTTGTTTCAAATATAAATTAATTTAACTACACCAGCCCATTTGAGGATTAATCAAAAAATACTAATGTATATCTAATTATTTTTATTATTTATATAATTTATCCACGTTTTATATTAACGCGAATTTTGATGTTAGCACTATACTTGTATTAACAGTAGAGTTAAAAATATTGTATTTTCTTGAACAATATTCTTATAATGAAGTCTATCTTAATCAAATCTACAAACGTTGGAACATTTTAACTGCAATAATATATATTAAATAAACAAAATGTAGAAAAATTCAAAAAATCACTACGTATCACATGAAATATCCTAAACAGAAGCAAAGTTTCAAATATTAGGTACAAGGCTGTGTTCCTAGTTATGTTTATTTTTAATATTAATAATATTTGTATGCGCACTGTGAAAAGTAAATACGATAGAAGGCCGTATTAACGTCCCATGATTTTATAGCTCACACTGGACACCTCTACTCTAGAGGCCTGGTCTGAGTTGTTTGGGGAGTAACATAGATGCTAACTACTGACAGTAAACTATCTTGAATGTGCTCACCCAGCGCATGTAGCAAGTGTCGAGTTTTTGTGAAGCCCTCCAGTGAGTATGTGGAGACTGCTGGCTGCCAGTCCAAGCCTTGTGACCTGCCAGCACTGCCTCAAGACTGTCCCCTGGCATGGTGTGTTGTCTCTTCTGGTGGTGTGTGTTCTCCTTGCGGGTAACCAGGGGACACCGGGTGGTGCAATGACGGTTCCAGTGGAGGGTGGTAAGGACATGTACCTCCCCACATCCATGGTAGATTCTCAAGGTAGGAACTTGGAGGACAGTGACCATAACCACCCTACCATCGTGCTGACGGTGTCATCCCAACCATACCAAGGGAATGACGAGGAAGATATGGTCTGCGCCACGGGGGGACAGTTGCAGGTGACTTCTGCAGTGACTCCTAGACTCAATCTCACTGTCAAACACCCACTGTTTGATCCTCGGCCAGGTCTTGTTCCTGGAGTGGTCTACCAAGGCAAGTGTTATATTCTAAATATAGATATAGTGCTAATTATCGTAGCATTTTTGCCAATTAGCTAAAGTATAAGAGCTTCACATTATAATTTACCAAACACTCTTTTAATTATGTTTTAGCACCTCATCTTACTACCCATTTGTACTATAGGCCTATGTATTAATTACGTTAGTAGGTTCAGGAATGATTAAGAATACTTTTATATGAAGTGCGCTTGCATTAGCGTGTTAAGAGAGTTGAAAATCATTTGGAGAAAACTACCCTAATATACCTGAGCAAGATTCGAACTTTGATCTGGCTCGTCATCGGCAGTCTAGTCTACTGTGACAGTGGCATCTTAGACCATGGAGCCACCAAAGCGTGTTATATTTAAGCTCTTGAAAATATAAAAGTGAATACATAATGGATTATTTTAATAAGCTAGGGATTAGGAATCTAATTAAGTAAGCTCCTTACATGGACATAATGGGGCACAATTTGTTGGAAACCGTCTTTCAAAAACACACGGAAACAATTCAACTCCGATAAGCAGTGGCGGATTTAAAATTTTTGCGCCCCTAGGCACAATTATAATATGCGCCCTCCCTCAATTTTTTTCCAAGGGCTTTAGGAAGTTTAGGGGGGAGCGGAAGTTAGTATTTGAGAAACGATTTTTAACAAAGAAAATCAGGCATAAACGTAATTATTAAAAACAAAAAATAAAAATAATGTTATCCAAAATGTGCCGCCGCCCTTAGGCCCATTTCTAGTGGGCCTATAGTGTAAACCCACTTCTGTCGATAAATATAATAACTGTGGCACTGTATGATGTGGTAGGATAGGAGTGTGACGTCATGGCCACGGTTACCTTGGCTCTCCCTCGACTAACAGTTACATTGTTAACAGTCCTTGTTTTGGTCGCTGCAGAGATGGCGCTAGCTCGAGTCACGAGTTCAACGGATGTAGCTCGAACTACTAATGCAATAGCCTGGGCCTTCGTAGGAATGGAGGGGCTAAGCCACAACAATTAGGAAGCAAATATAGGAGTTAAATAACGAGTTTATTAAAATGAGACACAGGAAATTTACAAACAAAGGCCACGAAGTTTAGGCAGTCCACACTGGCTCCACACTGGCTCCACACTCAAACTGAAGCGCTTTCTAGAGAAAAGAGCGAAAAAAGGTACCCTAAGGGTTCCAACTACCATGTGTAGAAACATACTTGAAAGAGTCTACACAAACAATTAGTGTGAAGCTACTTTAATATACAAAAATACAATTGACACGTTCCTATTTGAGGAGACGAAATGAAAGGTGAACTTAACTATGCAGATTGCAATTTTTACACATACGATAAACAAAATAGAAACGTAAGTTGAGGTTTGCCCAGATATTCAACCCAACCGCCTTACTTGAAGGGTCAAAATAACTATGACACCACTCTATTAATCATAATAATTACAATAAAAAACTTTCTAACTAGGAGAGCCAGGTCAATTGTGAATGGGCTAACTAATAAAGCATTATTATTATTATTATTATTATTATTATTAGCACCGCGTCTTACTACCCGTTCGGGTTATACGCACTTACGCTAATGTGTAATGGTGGGGTGATTGTGAGATGAAATGGAGGACCTACAGTTTAACGTGGAATCCGAACCGCGGTGGAGGCCTGGCATTCCTCACATTCACAAGATGTCTTGTCAGAGGTGAAGGAAGGGTTTGGTAATCAGATGAATCTGTGCCGGGACCGAGGATTGAACCCCGAATAAAGCATGATGTCAAACCAAAAAATGACTGATGTTCCCGACAACATCCTTTTTTGACTCGAAGATTCTGAACTAAAACCACTTCCACTGCTGACATCAGCGATACAATGTATACACTTATTCCAACTATTACACTAAACTAAAGACACAAATTCGCTTACTCTGGTGACTAACTCCTTTAAATTAACCACATAAAAACCAGAGCCAAACCTTCTTGATAGCTCATTTATATGAATAATAAGATCTCAGCATTTTAAAGTAAGATAAAATACACCAGTTGTGATATTACTAAGCTCAGCCCCTTCCTAGCTGTAGGATAGCCATACGAGAGGAAATGTGCCGTCTTCAACATCGCCAGTAGGTCCATGTTTCTTGTTATGGGCGTGGGGTTTAGGTTTGAACACGGGCTATAATATATAATAAGCTCGTGTGTCTGACTAGGAGTAAGGTAAGGTGGTAGTGGGGGTTGTGAAATGATGACATCAAACAAGTAAGGCTGGCATGACATCAAAGCCGCCTGTATGGAAATAGCTGACCAGTAAGCTCTCCCGAGTCTCGCTGGCTGCATCTCTCTTTTTGCAGGAGCAACACGCGCTGGCACTTGGTCTCTTCACTAATAAGGCTCACTGGTTCGGGGCTCCGTAGCTCAGACCTGAGTTAGATCACTTTTATAGATGCTATAGCTGCCACCACGGCTGACAGACAAACCGCGATTATCTTCGTAAAGCTCCGGCATCTGTGGCGAGTAGAGTATCGAAAATATAGAGTATATATTGTATATGTGAATTAGTTTGAGAAATATTATGTAGTTAGTTTATAAAGGGGGTGAATATCATATTGTCCCTGAAAAAATAGGGCTATTTTATAGTGCGGATGGTGAGGTCGACTTAAGGGGCCGGTCAAAACTCGTTCACCCATAAACACATGGTATTACCAAATAAAGAATTGTGACAAAACCGTTCAATGGATTTGAAATAGGTTTTCACCAATGAAAATGAATTTATTTAATTAGAGAGAGATATTACTCTGTATGCATTTTTAAAAATCATACTAATTAAATTATACAATAAAAATTATCACATTTTCAACTTCGAGCTATTTTGCCAATAAGTGAAATATTAAAAAATAATTTCATTATATAAAGCAGAATTAATTTTACTTCAATTATCTTGTATTAGAATTTTTATTTTGTGTTCTATTATTTACTTATATTTTTAAATGAATAATTACGTTAACAGGATTAATATGGATGTATGTTGAAAAAAAAGAGAGCAGAGAGATAGGTAATATTTTTATCCCTGTTTTAGTTATTTATTTAAAATCTATCAGTGAATACTAAGCTTTAAAAATTTATCTATAAAATTAGAATTTGAAACAGTTTGGTAGCCGTACTGTAACGCTGCTTGCAGGAATACCAGGAACTACGTGTACCGTTTGGCAATTCACTATTATTGGTTCATCCTAGCCTGAGACCGGAAGTAAACCAACATTCAAATATCACTACGCGAAGGACCTACATGATTGGTGCAATACGAGTTCAATATTTTAAATAGGCGCGACCATGTATCGTCAGTATTATAGCAAAGTAGGTCACTACCAATTTTTATATACTTTTAAATTTTCTGTCTTATGTTTAACAAAACTCAAGCCAGACTCAGCAAACGTCATAAATAGACGGAAAGCACTCAACACTCACAGCCGTCGAGATGAACTGTCGACAAAACAAAGGCGGGACTATTTAGTGAAAGGATACCGTTGATGTCCGTTCAGTAGCAAATCAGAGCATAGACTTCCACGTGGCTTTGTTTACATCAGGTCTCAGCTTAGGATGAATCAATAATAGCTTATTCCATCTACAGCGTTGCCGCGATCGTTTTAGAAGTGAAGAAAAAAACCATTTCGTCAAATACTGTGAAGCTTTAAAATTATGTTCTTACCCATAAAGTTGACAGAAGGTGGAGGAAATACTTATTGATTCAAAACAATTTTTTAAATTCTATATTCGTTAAGCGTAGTGGGCACATAATTAATTTTTTTTTTGTGAACTCAATCAGTGGCGGTTCGTAGCTAAAATTAGTGGAGGTGCTGCTCCAGAAAATGTTTAACATTTGTTTTAAAATTGTGTAAAAGAGGAAAAAAAACATGTATAAAAAAATTATTCAGCAACTTGATAAAATATTAACAAAAAATAACCAAACTTTTTTACTTACTTTGACTTAAATTGTTACAGTTCAAGCTTGATATAGTCATTAATTTAAAAATAAAATCCATTCTTGTTTTAATTCGCACTAAAGTTTAATCATTTTCTCCTTGATCTCTGGAAATGTTTCTCCATTGAAAGTACTGCAAGCGCATTTAGTCTTTCTGTTAATA
>CABEEJ010010863.1:0-12795 GCA_901482245.1 Timema douglasi | reverse complement strand
GGTTCCTCTAGCATCCGTCAGAGGTCGGAAACATAATTGTCATCTAGTTGAAGTTGATAGTTCTTGGCTCATTTCACGCTAGTACATTCGGAGTGCCGGGACGCTTGTTGACCCACTGGATCTCCCTTGACCCACTCGCCAGTACAGGATTCCAGGTGCGGGCCAGCCTTGCAGGATTCTATTGTGAGCAGATTAGTATTGTAAGTACATGAACAAATTAATACTTAGAATTGGATCGAGTAATGAAATATATTGTGCCGCCTCGTATTTATTATGTCTTCTTAGCCTACAAGAACTACAACAGAGAAACATACTATTGTAGGGATCCTAATGGAGTTGAACTTATAATGGAGCGGGTAGTATGCTTTGATGCGATACATCTATTTACGTAAGTATTGGGCGGGGTCCAGTTGTAACAATATACCACGTAATGTTACAATGGGGATGACAAGTTTAGAAACTTTGTATCTTGTTTTGAGGTTTTTTATATAAATATATTATCACTCTCTCCCCACCATATTTCTGATACATTCCTCCCAAATTTTATCTTCCTACTCTCTATTACATCCGCGTTATTATTATATACTAGTAGATCGTTGCAGCAATAACTGTAGATTATATAACTAGAATGTATTCTAAAGTTTTATTGGAAAAACCTCTATACACTAAACCCTTACTAGTAAAAGGCTATCAACTTTAGATATATATTTAGTTTTTGGTATTTAATTTGAATCAAAACGTATATTTTCCCCCTTCACGCCACGATGGGATCTTTAAAACGACCCCTCCCCTAGCTCTCTATCTTTTCGTTGCACCAAACCACTCAAGCTAGAATTGACCTGTTATTATTATCAATCTAAGACAAATATTTTATTTACCAGTATAATATACAGCTGTACACAAATCATGGTTTCCATGGGGATGTAAACAAAGAATGATTGTACAGATGAACCACTGTCCACACAGAAGGAGAAGATTGAAAATTGTGTTTTAGTTTTAGGCTAATATATTTGCTGGAATCCTGGACCCCTAAACTTGAAAATGAATGTTCATTTGTCAAAATTTGGTAAACCATATACTAGTAATTCCAAATATTGGAAATTGGCTTTTCAAATTATATATAAGATATCTCAGATAAAACTAGAGTGAGCGCTTGAGAAAATGTGAGAGTGAGTGTTTGAGTGTATGAGTGCGTGATTGAGTGCGATAGTTAGTAATATAAAGTGAGTGTGAGAAAATAAGTATGAATGAGGGAGAGTGAAATAGTTAGCGATAGTGAGTGATAGTGAAAGAGAATGTGTGAACGTGATGGAGTGTGAAATAGAATGCGTGTGTGTGTGAGAGAGAGTAATTTGGGGGAGAGAAAGAGTGTGTGTTTGACAGAGAGAGTGTGTGAGAGAGAGTAATTTGTGGGAGAGGAAGTGTGTTTATTGTGAGAAGATTGATGGTTTATAAAAAATATTACTTTAAAATGCTATCCAGTCAAAATCAAGTGTTAGCTAGGAAACAGTTGGGCTTATTTGTGAAAACAACAACAAAAACTATAATTAAACAATCAATATTTTTATCAAAAAACATTTATAGATCACTTTATCAACTTTTAAAATTATAATATGTAGGCCTACCAAAATATAATTTAATCATAGCTGTATCCTTTTTTATTTATAATTCATCCGAGAAGCAGAAATTAAGAACATTATTTTGTGAAATTGACAACTGTAAATAAACTCTTAATTTGTGAATTACATTCAATATTGATTATTTAAATTTTTATTAGCTATAATAATATTCCAATACGAGTAAATGTTTCTCCAGTCCAGGAAATTAATTCCTTCAATCAAAGAATGTAGGTAGAAGATGTGCTAGAACCATCTACTATAACGGCCATTTTGTGGTCAGAGGTAAATATTCAAAAATAAATAAGGATAAAAGTATCTATCAAGAAAAATTATATAATACTAACATACTATCATACACTTGGATACACTTCTTGCCATGATTTTGTATACGTGCTGTCCGACATCTTAGCTCAGTCAATAGCATGTCTGTCTACAAACTACGAGTTTCGGGTTCGATTCCAAGTATGGCCAATAAATATGTCATTGGTAAAATGTGGGTTTACCCTTTCGCATTGATGATTTAAAAGCCAGGGGCTTGATGTTTTATCTGTTATAGATATAAGGTAGTTTCTACTTAAAATAAATATAAATAATTTTTCTATTTGTGACACCATAAAACTTAAGTAAGAGTTGTATCATAATTTTTAACCAAAAATAAATATTTTATTTGCAGAGTAGGTTATTATTTTTAATCAAGTAGAAATTTTTATTAACAGGTTTAAATATGTGCATGCAACGTTAAATTAATTTTTTAAATTTTGATACATTTATTTTAATATTAAAAACAGAAATTAGCTCATTTTAACTACATATTACGAGAAATGACAGAGCTCTGATATCAAATTAAATTGTTAGAAACATATATTTAGTCTTCCTTAGGCAATTAAAGTCAGAGTTGCAACAGAAAATAAAGAGATAACTTGAGTGGTTTTGACGCTTCAGAGCTGTCATTCTAATGTCTAGAAATACAAGTCTGTGAATGAGTTGGTGGCAATCTTAAACAATGTGTACCATAGTTCTTAATCTCATTGATCCATCTATTAAATCACCAAGATATTATATTAGTTAGTAACGGTTATAGTCACATCTAAATACCATATTATTTAAATTGAAAAAAAGACACCGGGGCATGGGAATCAAACCCGGGACCTTAGGATTAATACGCTAATTATATAACCACTGAGCTACCCAGAGATACGATATTTAGAAGCAGCTCTAACCGTAACCAACAAATATAATAGCTTGGCTATCTAATCCATCATGATATGCGCACTCGTACAATTGGCAGCTTAAAGCTAAGCCTTCTGATAGCTTCTGATCATAATTGATTACTCAGATGTAGCTAACGATTTACGCACGTCCATCACAGTATCTGCCTTAAGATATGAGGCACGTAACGACTACTGGATAGCTCAGTGGTTAGGGCATGAGGTTCGATTCCCGCGTCAAGGTCTCATTTTTCAATTTAAAGACTATAATTGATGTTTGTTATTGATGGCAGAAAACTATCGTGCTGAGATGGTACATTACAAGGGGCCGTACTCTAACAACCTGTCTTACCAACCACTCTTATACAGTAGTAGTAGTATACAGCCTACTATGCAAAGATGAGAACGAACTGTTGTAGTAGGTTGGGCCATAATTAGTGCTTTCTGGATCAAATAAATAACATATTGCCTCATTAGACATGTTCAGTGTAATTTTACTGACAGAATACTATCAACATTTCTTGATTATTTGCCAATGTTGTCATAGATTTTGATAACCTTTCCTCCAAATTTAAACTGTTTATTATCAATCAATGCCAGATATGCTGATGTCCAATATTCAAGAACAAATATTATTATTAAATGTAGAAAAACAAACAAAATATATCTGTTAAAGCAAGCCTTTTATTTATTTGAGATGAGCATATTTTGTTATCATAAAAAAGTGCAAGAAGAGCTGTCCTTACCTCTCGTTCATGCCCAACTCGACCTAAATAGCTATCCGGGCTACCCACATTTTACATAAATGAGGTAGATACGGAATGGTAGAGTTTGAAGTAACTAAATGCCCGTGAAATCGTGTGGAAGGAGGTTGAGAAACCATTTGTACCTCGGTACACGCGGCATGGATCATTTGTACCTCAGTACACGCGGCATATACCATTTGTACCTCGGTACACGCGGCATGGATCATTTGTACCTCAGTACACGCGGCATATACCATTTGTACCTCGGTACACGCGGCATGGATCATTTGTAGTTTATCTTTGTGCTCACGTCCTTTTAAAATAATTTGGCACTTTTATGTTTCCATTCTAGTGCAAGCATGTTCCAGCAGATACTTTTACCCATCAAGCAAATGAGGACAGGATGTTAAATAATTTCCCTTCCATTCCTGTAGAGAGGAAACTGTACCTACGTGTTTGGGGGAACGGGGAGTAAGTATTTAAATCAAAGCAGCTGGTTGTAATCAAACATCGTTATAACTTCTCGCCCAGACTTTTTGGTCTTGTCTTTTAAATATAATATTACCTAGGAATGCAGTCATGTGTTTTAAAATTATTAACATAATTAAGTTTCAGTTAGACAGTTCAATTTATTACAAATTGATAATCACCTGAAATTAGATGAAGAGCACAAGTGCAACAATTGTTACTCTTCTAGCTGTACTCAATGTCCGTCTTCAACCTGTCAAGACGTCATGTCACCTGTCAGAGGGAGGACAGTAGGGTGTGTGTGTGACGTCACAAGGACACGTGGCGACACGTGAGAGTGTGTGGATAGTTTTCCGAGGATTAGAGATCTTGAAGGGTTAGTTATAAGCAGGCGTGTCGTGTTACCCTAGCTGAGTCCTGAACGGAGAGTACAATCTAAAATAACGATACCCGCTTCTCTGATAGTATGGTCTAAGGCGTTTTTCTCGCAATATACAAAACTGCCGATTCGAATCTATGTTAGGTGTACTGAGAGTGATTTTTTGTAGATGTTCTTCCACTCTTCCTCCACGCAAATGCAGGTACACTTCGTCTAAATTCAACCTTTCTCATCCATCATAAATCAGTGTAATTTGAACATAATCTTATAGTCAAAACGGGTAGTAATACGCAATGCTAGAAACATACGATCGTGGAAGCGTGGAGCGGGGGAGTAAGGAAAGATAGTTTTTTATTGAAAGTTGTTTATTTAACATGTTTTAATTATAAAAGGTATAAAACCTATATATTTTTTCATTGGTATATTAATCAAATATAACATATTCTAAATCAGAATAGAAAATAGTTTTATTAATACAGATAGCACCAATATTGGCAACCTTAATCAATCAAAATAATATTTTGCCTTGTTCTAGGTTTGAACTAACAACGTTTTGTTTGTTTTACAATCAATTGTTTTGAAAACTTTTAAAAAAGTACATTTTTAAATTGAAATTGAAAAGAAGAGTACGTAATTTTTATTTGTCAAAGAGAATACCTATACTCTTTAAAAAGAATGGTAAGTAAACTTAAAACACGTTAATTATCGAGGTGTATATATATATATATATATATATATACACACACAATTTACATCCTTTAAATAGAGCGCTATAAGTTGGATTTCAATTAATCTAGAACCACAAACTTTATTACATATTTAACAATCAAACCTATTCAATAAATTATTTGAGAAATAAAAGGAATTCATTCACAAGTCAATAAATATTTTATCAGTGGCGAGTTGTGTAGTGCAGGTTAAGCAAAGCTCATTCACTCTGTACCTATGATATGTTATAATGACTCAGTGGAACACTCATTGGCCAGGTACCAATGGAATTGCATTCACTCTGTACCTATGATATGTTATAACGACTCAGTGGAACACTCATTGGCCAGGTACCAATGGAATTGCATTCAATCTGCACCTATGATATGTTATAACGACTCAGTGGAACACTCATTGGCCAGGTACTAATGGAATTGCATTCAATCTGCACCTATGATATGTCATAATGACTCAGTGGAACACTCATTGGCCAGGTACTAATGGAATTGCATTCAATCTGTACCTATGATATGTTATAACGACTCAGTGGAACACTCATTGGCCAGGTACCAAAGGAATTGCATTCCAATGTGAGGCATGTAGAGCAGATCGTATTTATGATTGCTCAATTAAGTAGTGATTGAGTGAGAATATATCACAAGTACAGGCCAAACAAAATCTGCTTACCCTGAAAATACTAAACAAAACGACTGTATTTTAAAAATATAATGATAGAACTATCGTTTTCTCGATACGACAGTGAACTAAGAGGAGAATAACTCATATCAATATTTTTCGCACCTCTTATAACAACCCATCTGCTTCATCCATATTTAATCACACAAATGGGCTAATAATTGAGCAGGTAGGCTTATAATGTTTAAGATTTGCACACACCTTTGCATAGAGAGAGAGAGAGAGAGAGAGAGATGTACACCATTAAAGGAAGACTATTCTCATTAAACTCAGCCAGGATTCCTTTAACCTTTCTGTCGCCAGGAAACCAGACAATATGATATCGACGTTTAGACACCATGTCCATCGATTCAATATAATATATTATATAAAATGTATATATAAGTAGTTTGTAGTATCCTGCATCAGTGGGCACGCAGGAAAGGACGTCAGTCTTCTCTTACCTGGTTTACTGGTGACTAAGGAGGTCAACGTCTGAATCCCGGCTGAGTATTTTATCCTATATAGTTTCCCCCTTTCCTTTAGAACAACTTTTTTCTAAATTATACACTCCTCATCCCTACCTTATTGGTGGTAGGATGACAATCGTTTAGAACGATAGTGAGACGTGGAGCACCAACATATTTTTCAAATCTTCAAAGTAAATTTCGTGAAATTATAGAAAACGTAATATTAAATAGTTATTATTTCGATTGAGGATTGACATTACTGGTACTTTAATACATAGATCTACAAATGCATTTTAATTTTATGCTATTATCGCTTGCTTCTATTATAATTAATTATCTGATGAATAGGTATTTATATACCGTTGTGTTGGTAGCATTTGTTAAAATATGAGTTCACTGTAAATACATAGAACTAATAATAATAATTTATATTACTATTATTAATAATAATATTAATATTCTTGGAAATAAGAGCTTTATTTTATTTTACTTACAGGATTTATCAAAATTAACATATATTTACTTTAAAATAAAACCTAGAAAACTATCAAAGGCCCTTATATCATACATGTCACAGATAAACGTTCATATACTAATCTAAATATGACACCATCATCATAATCATCATCTATTTTCAGTTTGTGTTCAAGTCAGTTAAGTAAAATGTCTCCCAGCTTCCTTTATATTTCCACCACTCTTCTTCCTTTAATTGCCTTTATTCTTCTCTTCATACTTACACACTTTCTGTTATCTGCTCCTTCCATCTCTACCTTGACCTTCTTTGCGGTATTTTCCTTATATACTTCATTTCTGCCATTTTCTTTGGCATCCTCTCTTTTTCCATCCTCATTACATGCCCATATCCTCTCAGTCTTGTTTCCTCTGCTATCTCATGTACTCCCTGTACTCCTACTCTTTCACAGATAACTTAATTCCTAATCTTGTTTCTCCTCGTGACAGCTAACATGCTCCTCACAAACTTCATTCCCGTGTCCTCCACTTTCCTAGTCTCTCTTACAGTCATTGTCCATGTTTCTGCTGCAGATGTAACTATGGGTACAAAGTACGCCCTATATACCACTTCCTTACACTTCAAGGGCACTTTTATTCTCCATAGAAGGTATCTTTAACACCTATAGAACAACTCTCCTGGCTGTCCTTTTACCAATAAACCCTTTCTACTTCCACCATTCTCATAAATCCAGCTTCCAAGATATGTTACGCTTGGTACTATTCTCAGCTCTACTCTGTCCAACCTTATAGCTTTATTAGTCCTTACTCTCTTCCTTGTCACTACCATCACTTTCACACTTCACTGTGTTCACTTTCAATCCACACTCTTTCACTTACTCATTCCTTTCCTGTATTTTTTCCTTCTCTCCCCATACCATCAAGTCATCAGAAAACAAGCAAACATCATGGCTGTCATCCTTTACTTCCTGAGTGTTATGACCATTTCCATTACCTTTACAAATTGTGAGTGAGAGAGCCCTCCCCTGCTTCACTCCCTCCTCCCACTCTCTCTATTAACACACCTCCTCTTCCTATTCAGCCACCTCCATTGCATTACAAACTTTATTTCTATCAACACTATCTTATGCCTTCTCCACATCTATAAATACCACCATTCCCAAATCTTTACCAAATTCATACCGTCTTTCTAAATGTGACAAATCTCGAAATGCTTATCTTATTTTAACGCTCAAAAACCGTTAATTCTCTCATACCTGCACCAGTGGCTGCCATATTTAGGTAGTGCAATGTAAAAATTAATGTATGTGAAAAATAAGAATGAATTAATTTCTTAGTTATAAGAGAAAGTAAAGAACTTGAAAAGGTGTCTGGGATAATATGTAATAAAAATATTGTCATTTTTTATATAAATAGTGTAAACGCATTGAACCTCCGTGCAATAAATTTCTATAGTGTCCCCAAACTTTGGCAAAATAAATCGCTGTCGGGACCTCCCCCCGTGAGATTCCTCTGGAGGATAGCTTGCGGGAGGGGCTAGGTTTCGGGCAAGGTAATTTTGTGGGTTTGAAATACCATGTAGGTTTACAAATTGTTGCTTAATAGTAGTTAGTAAAAGATCATACAAAATGTGATTCTAGTCGTAAGTTAAAGAAATAAAGAGACTGGATGCCCACACTCGTGAAAGAACTGGCTTAACTTGTGAATATTTGGAATGATGGAGTTGGCTGTTACTGCACTTGACCCCTACAGAACTGGACCTCGTGACCCTGGGCCCAACGGATGCCCCCTAAGCCGAAGATGTCGTATGATATGGTATGGTGTTAGACATAGTGACCACCTGCGATATAGATGGGATTGTGGCAACCCCGTTGCCAAAATTAAAGGAATTTTATGCCACGCTATGGCCCCTTTTCTGGCCAGCTAATTCAATGATGGTCGAGAATCAGCAGAGCACTCTTCTGACCTTTCTAGTATGTTACTTCATACATGCCAAACCAGCAATCTTAGCGCTTGCGTCTACACGAGCTATGTACATCAAAACAAGCATTCAAACATTGCTCAGTGGCTATTACATAACATTAGCTTATAATAGATTAATATCTACATTTATTTCTAATATAATTACCCTAGAGCGAATATATTATTATTAATATCATTAGCACCGCGTCTTACTACCCGTTCGGGTTATACGCACTTACGCTAATGTGTAATGGTAGGGTGATTGTGAGATAAAATTGAGGACCTACAGTTTAACGTGGAATCCGAACCACGGTGGAGGCCTGGCATTCCTCACATTCACAAGATGCCTTGTCAGAGGTGAAGGAAGGGTTTGGTAATCAGATAAATCTTTGCCGGGACCGAGGATCGAACCCCGGCCGCCAGCATAGAAGTCTGACATCTTACCCCTAGACCACCAGGTCACTGCGCTAGAGCGAATATAATATGAACATTAAAACAGAGGTCAACTTAATTTTGTAGATTAATATTTAGCACCGCGTCTTACTAACCGTTCGGGTTATACACTCTAAGTACTAATTACTCTAATGGATTAGGAACTGGGAGGGTTTTTAATCAGAGGAAAAGAATCCGCATTTGCGTGGAGGGAGAGTGGAAAACCATTTAGGAAAATCCTCCTCCAGTTCATCCGACCAAGATTCGAACCTCGATCTCCCTGTCCTCAGCAGTAGAGCTCAACACGAAGAGCTGGTTTTTTTATTTATTAATAGTATTAAGTCCAAATGTTTCAGTTCCACTGTCTGCTGTAAATCCTAGGTCAGAAATGAAAAGATGTACTAAGGAAATAAGGAGTGAGGTAGTTTCTAGTTACTTTCCTTACTGAGCCAGAATATATTATCGCGCATAAGTCTGCCAAGACCACCGAAATGCATACATAAACCAACTGACTCTACAAGAGACACCTTCATTCGATTCATCACAAGCACTAGCTGTATTTTGGATTGGATCACTAGTGTCAATCAAACCCAAATTTACCAGATAATTTGATATTTAAAAATAAGAATTAAATATGCAATTAAATAAAGTGGGTCTTTATTATTTTAAAACATCTACTGTTTGAAAAATGTTAAGCCAGCATTCTAGAATAATCTCAAACTATCTAAGCAACAAAGACACTTTTTTCCGGGGAAGATTCAAATATTAGAAGACTTGAAGGAGAAATAACATTATGGGAGCTAGAGGAGGAGGAGGCATAGGACAGGGCGCACTTGCGGTCTAAGTTCACTGACGAGAGGAATGGACCTGTCGCAAGACAGAACATATAGTATTAATATTATTATTACTAGCACCACGTCTTACTACCCGTTCGGGTTATACGCACTTACGCTAATGTGTAATGGTAGGGTGATTGTGAGATGAAATGAGGGACCTACAGTTTAACGTGGAATCCGAACCACGGTGGAGGCCTGGCATTCCTCACATTCACAAGATATCTTGTCAGAGGTGAAGGAAGGTTTTGGTAATCAGATAAATCTTTGCCGGGACCGAGGATTGAACCCCGGTCGCCAGCATAGAAGTCTGACACCTTACCCCTGGACCGCCAGGTCACATATAATATTAATAATTGATACGCGTTTAGACTATCCACATGTTTACACTAGTAAATAAAGGAGGTGCAAGGTAAGTTTGAGAGAAAATGTACTAAGCATTTCATGGAGGGAGAGTTGGAAACACTTTAAGTAAAACCACCCTCATTAGGCCTAATTGCAGCTGGGACTTAAACCTTGTCCCAGACTCCAACACTGGTAAGCCAAACTAGTACGTGTATTCATCCATTTTATTAATTATTGTTATCGTTACGAATTAAAATCGTACATAAGAAAGAAAATTCAATAGGATTGTCTACATTTTCCATTCGAGAGTATCAACTTCATTAAATGAAATTCATAATTCTAGTAAATAATGTCTCGAAAGATCTCGGACATAGGCAGTGTAGCTTAGAGCCGTATGCTACTGTATGTACAGTAGAGACACAGTGAGGATCCTTTCTGCTGGTCTCTATACCTTGGACAATATAGGCAGTGTAACTTAGAGCCGTATGCTACTGTATGTACAGTAGAGACACAGTGAGGATCCTTTCTGCTGGTCTCTATACCTTGGACAATATAGGCAGTGTAACTTGGAGCCGTATGCTACTGTATGTACAGTAGAGACACAGTAAGGATCCTGTCTGTTGGTCTCTATACCTTGGACAATATAGGCAGTGTAACTTGGAGCCGTATGCTACTGTATGTACAGTAGAGACACAGTGAGGATCCTTTCTGTTGGTCTCTATACCTTGGACAATATAGGCAGTGTAACTTGGAGCCGTATGCTACTGTATGTACAGTAGAGACACAGTAAGGATCCTTTCTGCTGGTCTCTATACCTTGGACAATATGACTACAAAAATAAGTACTTCAGTCTCGAAGATGTTTGTTTTCACTTGTGTTTTTATTAGTTTAGAGTCAAAGAGGTTATTTTTATTTTAAATTAATTATGAACTATGAGTTTACTCCTTAATAATACCGTAATTTTCTGGTCATAAAATTTAACAAGGTTTTAAAGCTAGATATATATTGCTAAGCGAAATGGTATACTTTCCAAAATATAAAGTATTAAAGGGGTAATTTCTATAAGTATTAATCTGGCTTTATGTTTTTTTAAACACTGCTGTGTAATACTTTAAGGGTTTTTTTAGAACTCAAAGCATGTTAGTCGAATTAGGATGGTAGTATTTTCTCGATAAATATTAATACATACCAATTTGAAAAATATAAAAAAAAATTTATATACGTGGTAATGGTCCTATTTTCTTTGGAAGAACCTTCCCTGAGAGCTAGAAACGTCCTCAGATTAGCTTTCACGATTTCGTTCATCAAATAATGTGATCTGTATCTGTCTTTTTATAATTATTATTAATACCTATTTGAAAACACTAATAAAATGAAAGGGACCTGTCGGTCTAGTGGTAAAGTGTCAAGGGTCCAGGGTTAAATTCCGATCCCAACACAGTATATCTGATTGGCAAACCCTTCCTTCACCTCTAGCAAAGTGTGTTTTGTGAATGTGTTTAATGCCGTGCCCCCACCGTGGTTCGGAACCTACTAGCTCTGCCTTCACCCCTATCATCCTCACGTATCATCTTATTATCTAGGGATAATGTTATTCACCTTAATGGCGTCCCCGACTCAGAAATGAATTCCCCCATAAGCCAGGAGAGCAGAAGTAAGAGAAGGTCAGACGGCCAGTTCTAGAGCACCCACACTAATATTATAGAAAAATGTTATCAATCAATGTATAACGCAAATAATATGTTTGTGTTTCTAAAGATATTTTACTACCATAATCCTACTATAGTTATATTCCAAGTAGAATAAGACAGTTTATTTATATTGTACCCATAAAAATGGTTTTCCTACCCAATGCAAAATTAATGTATTTTCAACCAAAATAATGTATAATCTTATTAAATGATTTTATGATCATAATATCACTAATAATCCTATTACGGATGTGTCAATAATAATTGTTTTCCTTGATTCTACAAATTAATATTTAAAGATAATACATGGTAAAATAATATACTACCGGAGACACCTCTAATATCCATATTTTGGCAAAATGAAATAATACTAACCTTTCAATCTCCCCATGTAGAAATATTAAAAATAAAATAACCCCTCATATCCGTCAGTTGCCTTAAGTCAGCTGGTCTAAGGTCATTTTGCCTAAAATCAGTTTGCCTAGAAGTAGATTGATTTAAAACCACTTGGCCTAAAAGTCAGTTGAACTAAAGTCTGTTGGCCTAAAGTCAGTAGAACTAATCATTTGGCGTAAGGCCAGTAGGATCAAAGTCAGTTAGCCTAAAAGTCAGTTGGCCTAAGGTTAGTTGCCCTAAGAGCACATTGTGAGAGTAGGTCATGAGAAAGGCGAGTCCATAGCGTTCCCGACACCAGAGGCCCTTGATAGGATTCAGCTAAAATCGGGGAATCTCCCGACGGAATATAAGCCGCTACTTGAGAAGGTAAGGAAGGTGTTCATGAGGAGGAA